>JAYMTF010003585.1:0-14872 GCA_036897485.1 Pelargonium nanum | reverse complement strand
AGGAAGATAATGATGAAGTTACGACAAAGACAAGAATTTTATCTCTTGAGCTTCTGCAGGTGATTTTATGGATCTACTACTTAGGATCATCCTGACAGTCATTCTATTGTATATACTAAATCATAGTCTATCTTGTTTGTTTTCATTTCTCATTTCGGCAAATATAGCCGTTGAATCTTCACAATAGCTTTGTATGATTCTTGCACTGGCTAAGCTTAAAATCCAAGGATAATTTGATACAATTGAAGCAACTGATCTATATGGTAGATTTAACATTCTATTGTCATGAACAAAGTCTTGCAGATGAATGGCTGAGCATAAAATTTAATTTTTTTTCCCTTCATCCTGGTACATGGATTTAAGAAAATATGCAGATTGTCAAGCTGATTTTTCATGCACAACCTTAAGGACCTATCTTTCATCATATTATTAATTCAGTGATATCTGCAACATAATGCACATATGGTTTTGCAGGGCTTACTGGAAGGGGTTAGCCATTCATTTACAAAGAATTTCCATTTTATTGACTCAGTGAAAGCTTATCTTTCTTATGCTTTGCTGCGGGCATCAGTTTCACAATCCCCCGTCATATTTCAGGTTTACTTGCATCTAGTTTTTAATCTTTCTTTTTAACTGATTTTGTGAGAATATGCTGTTCTAATTATATTTGTGACCATGCATTTTTTTTTGCCAGAATGCAACTGGAATCTTCTCGCTGCTTTTGTTGCGGTTTAGGGAAAGCCTTAAAGTATGTGTGTAGTTTATATAGATTTTTCCACATCAAATGACACTTCTTTTGATTAATCCCTTGGTCGTCCATTACTTCTTTGAAACTTTTTTCAGGGAGAAATTGGTATCTTCTTTCCCTTGATAGTTCTACGACCATTGGATGGCTCAGACATTAATAAAAAAATGAGCATTCTTAGGTACAATTAGCTTAATGGTTGATTGAAACATATTAGATTTTGTTCTAATGGTCTGTAAATATTGGGACACAACTGTGTAAATTTCAACATTTGAAATCTTCTCATCAATTATAAATTTTCAGGATGCTTGATAAAGTGTGTAAGGATCCTCAAATGCTCGTTGACATATATGTGAACTATGACTGTGATCTTGAGGCGCCAAATTTGTTTGAACGCATGGTATAATCATGCATTATTTCACAATGTTGTTCATTTATGAATTTAGCACCTATAATTATACGATTAACGCATCTGCATCATGTTTTAACTCCTCTGAGTCTGTAGGTTACTACCTTATCTAAGATGGCTCAAGGGACTCAACATGCAGATCCAAATTCACTTGCAACTTCCCAGACAAATTCAGTTAAGGGATCATCCCTGCAGGTATATTTATATTATTTGATTTCTTCTTCCTGCCTCTTATTTCTGTTTCTATTTAAACAAAGCTGCTGAGCATCCTTCCTTGACCATTTCAGAGCCTTGTAAATGTGCTTAAATCACTGGTTGATTGGGAGAAATCACGTAAAGAGTCAGGAAAGCATAGTAAAAGAACTCAATCTCTTGATGACGAGGTTGCAGGTAGAGGAACAGCCGAGGTGAAAAGCAGGGATGAAGCTCCTAACAAATTTGAGAAGGCAAAGGCCCATAAATCTACGATGGAAGCTGCTATCTCTGAGGTAATTCATCAAGATATATCTACACAATTCAGCAATTCAGTGTACAATTGTTGTATAAATGATGATGCTAGTACTAGTACTTCCAAACTTTTCTGTCTACCCTTATTCATCGCCAAGGACTGTAATTAGGGGTTGACTAATGGTCTTAATTGTCTTGTAGTTCAACAGGCAACCAGTGAAGGGTGTAGACTATCTGATATCAAACAAGTTAGTGGAAAATACCCCATCTTCAGTTGCCCAATTTCTGAGGAACACCTCCAGTTTGGACAAGGTGGAGCGTCTAATCTTTTAGAACACAAAAAAGATTTTCACACTTGTGTAACCCCTCTCATCTTGCAGGCTATGATTGGTGATTATATGGGCCAACATGAGGAGTTTCCCCTTGCTGTCATGCATTCTTATGTTGATTCTATGAAGTTCTCAGGAATGCAGTTTGGTACTGCAATTCGTGAATTGCTCAAGGGATTCAGACTTCCAGGGGAGGCTCAAAAGATAGATCGCATCATGGAAAAGTTTGCTCAACGGTATGACATGATGTCTTTATTCTCCCTGTGCATGCTTGATGGATCTTTTTTTAGACATTCTTTTGCTGTATAACTATAACAATATGTGCTATAAGATTAAGTATTTGGGCATGATATTTTCTGGATTCACCTTGGTTTCTTTAGAGGCTTGCTCTTCCAATACAGATTTCTGGAGCTCTCCTTGCCCATGATTCAACAAAATCATACTTTATTTTGCCTTTTATTAGAACATCTTTCATCTTCTGGGCCTGAAACCCAAGTGTCTCAAGTTTTCTCTTTATTTGGTGGTTGCAGCAATTTGTTTATTTCTCTTATCTTATTGCTATTAGTTAACAGGCATTCTTTCAAAATTTACTGATTGTGTCCTATAGGTTGAAAAGTTGACAAAAATATAGTAAACATCTTCCAGAACAAAGTGCATAATATGGTCATCATTATTTTATTTGAAGGATTAAAACAGAAAACTGGATCTTAGCAGATATCTATTGGTATTAAGATTCTCTCTCTTCCTTTTTTTTTTTGCATGTTTGTGCCTCTGCAGGTATTGTGCTGATAATCCAGGTCTTTTTAAAAATGCCGATACTGCATATGTTCTTGCATATGCAGTTATAATGTTGAATACCGATGCACATAATCCTATGGTATGGCCTAAAATGTCCAAGTCGGATTTTGTACGTATGAACGCCATGAATGATGCAGAAGATTGTGCCCCCACTCAACTGTTGGAAGAGATCTATGATTCTATTGTAAGAGAGGAGATAAAAATGAAAGATGATTCAACTGATATTCTGAAAAGCAGCAGGCAGAAGCCAGAAGGTGAAGAGAGAAGCCGCCTTGTCAGTATTCTTAATCTGGCTCTACCTAAAACAAAATCAAGTTCTGATACTAAGTCTGAGAGTGATGCAATAATTAAGCAAACACAGGCTATATTCCGGAATAAGGGAGTAAAAAGAGGAGTTTTCTATACTTCACAGCGTATTGAACTCGTAAGACCAATGATTGAAGCAGTAGGGTGGGCATTGCTAGCTACATTCTCTGTTACCATGGAAGAAGGTGACAATAAGCCAAGGGTTATCCTATTAATGGAAGGGTTTAAAGCTGGAATAAACATTACATATGTTCTTGGGATGGATACGATGCGTTATGCTTTTTTGACCTCTCTAGTCAGGTATAAATTTATATTATGTACCCACGTGATCTTGTTTTACATTTTTCAGTCTATATGAGTTCATATTATCACCTTTTTGTTGTTTCTATTTTTCCTTAGGCAATTTGTTTGTTGAATTTCATGATAATTAGAAATTTGGATTTGTATCTCAGATTCACTTTCTTGCATGCCCCAAAGCAAATGCGCAGTAAAAACGTGGAAGCTTTGCGAACTCTGCTCTCTCTGTGTGACTCAGACGCAGAGTCCCTTCAGGACACTTGGAATGCAGTTTTGGAATGTGTTTCTCGTCTTGAATTCATTACATCAACCCCTTTCATTGCTGCAACTGTCATGCAAGCTTCAAATCAGATATCCAGGGATGCCATTCTTCAATCCCTCAGGGAATTGGCTGGGAAACCTGTGGAACAAGTATTTGTAAATAGTGTCAAATTGCCAAGTGATTCTGTTGTGGAGTTCTTCACTGCTCTCTGTGGTGTATCAGCTGAGGAATTAAGGCAAACTCCAGCTCGAGTTTTCAGCTTGCAAAAACTTGTAGAGATCAGCTATTATAATATGGCTCGTATACGCTTGGTATCTCCTTACTCCTTTGGGACTCCCATTTTGTTGCATTTGCAATATTGACCGTATGATGAACTTCATTTAATTGGCCTTTATAACTCTGTTGCCATGTACAGGATGCAAGTTTTACTAGCCTAGTACTGATGCCGGGAAAAATTGGTGTTTTAGGGTTTGGATTTTGCGAAAGAAAGGAGTAAGGATTATAGGTGTTACAGATGACAATTCATATTGACAAGCGTGTTTAGAGTTAAGTATGTGATAAACGGGCCAACACGATTAAGACATGTTTAATAATCATGCTAAAATATAGCATCACACGACCTACATAACATGTTATAATGAAATAAAATGGTTCAGAACACTACTCATAACGTTTGGCACAAGTTAACTCGACACAACACGATTATAGAAACTAATTTGACTCAATTAACTTGTTATAACGAACAAAATATTACATTCTAAGTGAGATATTACATTTAACAACAATTCATTGTTTAAACTCGTATTTAATTTTAGTCTTGTTGTGCGTGGTACAGGAAATGTTTAAATAAATTTGTTATGTGTGTTAAATGGATCCAATACGAAAACAATTATGCTGAATCTGGACACGTTCAATTTGTGACATGTTTGTGTTGACATGTCTAACCCAAATTGCCATCTTTTTGCTTGAATTTCTGGATAACATCTAGAAATGCCTAAGCAGTAATAAAAGAGAGGGACCTATAGCCAAATGTGCCTTTGCCACTAGGAGTGCTCATAATTTTATTTATCATAAATGATAGAGAGAAGAAGCTACGGTCATGATTGTTCTTTTTATTATTGTATAATAGATCTTACTTATATTCTACAGAAGTGATCATAAATGAAATTTAAAACTCAACTGTTGGTAACTTGGATCTATAATTAAAAAAGACAGATTAAAGATGATATTGGAAATAAGATTAATGTAGATGGATGAAGTGAAGGAGGGCTTCGGGAGTTTGTGATAAAAGAATATCCCTAAAGTTGAAAGGAAAATTTTGTAGGGTAGTTATATGCCCAGCTATCTTATATGACATTGAGTGTTGGGCATCAAAGAGGCTGCAAAATCATAGTGTGGGCGTAGTAGAGATGTGAATGTTTAGGTGCATGTGTGCTAACACTAGGAAAGATAAGATTAGGAATGAGACTATTCGAAAAAAGTTGGGGTAGCATCAATTGAAGAGAAAATTGCTTAAGGTGATTTGGATATATGAGGCGTAAGGAGATTATTGACCACGTGAGGACAGGTGAGAGAATTCAGTTAGGAGAAACTAAAAGTGGTAAGGGAAGACCTAGGTTCATTGGATAGAAGTAGCGAGGAAAGATATCAAAACATATGGCTTAACAGGAGTAATAACATTAGATAGGATAGAGTGGAGGACGATAATTTGAGTATAAGATCCCAATTAGTTTTGTTGAAGGATTCATGTAGTCGGGTAACATTGTTTGAAAAATGGCTTGGTTTTTGTTGTATTGCATTAACTATTCTATCACTTGGGCTGGCAGGCAGGAATAGGGAACTTTAGTGGAAAATAGTAGGCTTTTCCAAGATACCGCTCTTAAAGTTTTTACGGAGGTTGTTCCACTATCCTTGCTCTTCATTCTCTTCTCCATTATTCAAGCAACCTTGAAACTCTTTCAAGCATTCGTCTGAGAGTGAATTGAGAATAATGGACTTTTGGCCTTCTTAGTTCTGACTACTTTGTGATTTGTAAAAATAAGAAATATTTGGGTTAGGTCACATATAAATAGATAGACTGGATTTTAGGTGTTTACATTTTCTGAAGTTAAAATGATGTGCCCTTCCAAACCTTTCTTCATCATTTATATTTTATGCGCATTTAACACATTTGGAGAATGTTTCATTCTATAACAGTTATGGTTATGTGCTTGATGTTCAGTTGTTAAGGATGTGTGGCAAGTAAATCTTTTCCTTAAGAAGTGTAATTGTTAAGATGTTGAGATATAACATGATGACAATCATCTGTGAACTGACTCTGGTGCAATGATAATGTTTTCCATTCTCCTCCCAATTTCCCTATGAATGTTAAGATTCCATAATTTCTGCTTATGTGCCTTCCAGGTCTGGGCTAGAATATGGTCTGTCCTGGCAAATCATTTTATAGCAGCTGGGAGGCATCACGAAGAAAAAGTTGCAATGTATTCCATAGATTCTCTTAGGCAGCTTGGTATGAAGTACTTGGAGCGTGCAGAACTAGCCAATTTCACGTACCAAAATGACATTCTCAAGCCATTTGTTGTTCTTATGCGGAACAGTCATAGAGAATCAATAAGGAGACTAATTCTTGACTGCATTGTTCAGGTTTGCCATTATATTTATTATTTGTGAATAATTAAACATATCTATGTACATCACATGTAATATTGTTGATAGAAATGTAATGATGTGGTTGCATTGCAGATGATAAAATCTAAAGTTGGATACATAAAATCTGGATGGCACAGTGTCTTTATGGTCTTCACTGCCGCTGCAGATGATGAATTGGAATCAATTGTTGAAAGAGCATTTGAAAATGTTGAACAGGGTAAGGTCATAACTTTTTGCTCATCGTATTTTAGTAGCACTTGCAATAGTATATTATTGGTGGTTTGTGCTGTTCTTTATTTTTGTAAGCCTAACCATGGACATTTGCAGTTGTATTGGAACACTTTGATCAAGTAGTTGGAGATTGCTTTATGGATTGTGTCAACTGTCTGATCAGGTTTGCCAATAATAAACTTTCTCACCGTATAAGTTTGAAGGCTATTGCACTCCTGCGTATTTGTGAGGATCGTCTGGCTGAGGTACATTATATTTTCACTCAGTTATCACTTAAGCATATCACATGAGCATTGTTGAGTCTAGTTGTTCTTGGGGCAGCATTACAGTCCATCCCTAACCAATTTGGAAATAATGATGCTATTCTGAACTCCGAAAACTTAAGAAAACTATAGCATCATCGTCCTAAGATTTATACTGTCACTGTACTTTTTCTTCCCAAACTTGTAGATATGTGTTAAACTTGACTCCAACCCCAAAGCTTAACTGCTTATGCTGTTAGGTGGAGAGCCCAACTACTATATCAAGTTGCAACGGACCTCAGATTCTTTTGATGTGGAATACATTAACACTTCTCCTCACGTGCATGACGGATAACACAATGGACTCTGCACGTGAACTAAGAAGGGAGGCAACAAAGACTGGTCATTAGGCCCAAACCAAACTAGCTTTGATACCATGTTAAACTTCACTCCAACCCAAAAGCTTAAGCTATTAAGTGGAGGGCCCAACTACTATATCGAGTGGCAACGAACTTCACATTTTTTTGATGTGGAATACATTAACAATATGGAATAATGTTCACTCTAAACTTGGGTCAGAAATTCCAACTATTTGCATTCTCTTCAGTCTTCGAATTTGTTGCTGCCTCAGGTGGCAATGTGGCATTATAAGAACACTGATGTTTAATTTATTTTAGAGACTGGTGAGTGTTGTTAATTAGATTGAGGCTGTGGGTTAAATATCTTCACAATAATATAGCACTCCATGATTTAGTGGCAGCCTTCAAAGTTTGGATTAGAAAAATTGTGTGTGCTTGGGCATTTTCTTGGCAAAAGCAAATAATTGGGTGTGCTTGGGCATTTTCTGTATCACTTTAGAGATTGGAAATCCATTATAACTGTTCTGAGATTCTCTTGATTTACTGAGTGGCATGTTCTGATGTGTGTTAGTGGAAATGTTTGCTTGAATGGGTTGCTTTGGAACAGGGTAATGCAAATTTTTAAGCTTATCTCTCACTGATGGGTGCTTTGTCTTATTAATGTTTCTATTTGTTTGTGAATCTTAGGGCTTAATACCTGGTGGAGCCTCAAATCCTATTGATTTGGATGTAGATGCAACTTTTGATGTGACTGAACATTACTGGTTCCCAATGTTAGCTGGTTTATCTGATCTGACATCAGATACTAGGTCAGAGGTCCGGAGCTGTGCACTTGAAGTTTTGTTTGATTTGCTGAACGAGAGAGGTAGCAAGTTCTCATCATCATTTTGGGAAAGCATTTTCCACCGTGTATTGTTTCCCATTTTTGATCACGTGAGACATGCTGGAAAGGAAAATGTGGTTTCTTCTGGAGATGAGTGGCTTCGTGAAACCAGCATTCACTCGCTACAGTTACTATGCAATCTTTTCAACACATTTTACAAGGTACATTAATGGCTGAGAAAAATTACATTGAGGCTTTAAGAGTATAAATATGAATATGAATATGTGTGTGTCTATATATATATTATTTTCAACATGGTATTAGAGCCTCTTCATCTTATATTTTGAGTCTTTTAAAGCTTCCCTTATTCCGTCGGCAACGGTGGGTTGCTTGCCTCGACCAACTTCTCCCTCTTCTTCATGATGTCATGATATATATCTATATAATTTTCTCTTTACTTGTTTTAGTTCTCTTATTACTCCACATTAACAATCCAATCCTGAAAAAATAGACCCGATGATCTCTAGCACTGCCTAAAGGGGACACCCATTGGATCTTGATATAGCTCATATTATGCCATATTGGTAAGTGTGGAGCTCTGACTAATAGAAGATTCTTGGCTTGATACGCCCAAGGCATTAGTTGTTGGTAATCAAAAGACTCCTCCACCAAGGCTTCCCCCAAAAGGAGGCCGGGAGAGTGACATGATCATGATCATGATCTCATCCATGGTGACATCACCTCCAACCAATCAGAACTTATATAACATCATAACCCACTTTGAGTGTAAATACCCTTCTTGAATTCCAGTGCACACGCATTGATTTTCACTGAATGTGTGTATTCATCCATTTCAGGACCCAAGGTTTAAGGATTTAGTTTGTGCAAGTTGACTAGGTCAAAAAGGTGGATCAAGTAGATTTCTTCCTCATTTTGGATCAAGAACTTTTTATTACCTTGTTGTATGCTTCACAATGCTGAAAATGTGCCCTCTCAGTCTCACCAATCCTAACCGTAAAGTTCAAATTCCAGTGAGTCCACCTTTTGAAGAATCATTGCCGCCAAGAATAATTGGGTGGTCATATGCCTTCACAAACTTCCTAATGACACTTCCGTAATAAGGCTTTCTTCCCAGATGAATTGTAGAGTGTATATACCTATAATAACATGCTTGAAAGAGAAGAAATCTCCTCTTGATGCATTTTAATCTTCAAATAGAAATACTCAAAATGTATGAGCATTCTATTGGCAAAATAAATTAAAAGGTGGGAGAATGAAAGATTAATGTTGGTAAAGATAATTTGATGAATAAGTATTTGGACTAGTACATTTTTCATGAAGGATGATAACATTAACTATCTTCCTTTGTGATCATATCAGTAAATTGCAAGAAATTGTATATTTGTGAATATGGTTTTAATTTATAGCAATATTGTGTTTCTTGACTGGGTTTTTCCAAAATATATTCATAACAAATTTCTTTTCATTTGTCATTCAGGAGGTTTGTTTTATGCTGCCACCACTACTGGCTTTGCTATTGGATTGTGCCAAAAAGACAGATCAGACAGTAGTGTCAATCTCGATGGGTGCTTTAGTACACCTAATAGAGGTTGGAGGACATCAGTTTTGCGAAAATGATTGGGATATGTTGCTGAAAAGCATAAGGTATGTATTTTGTATTAAAGGGAAATTTCATAACTGTTTCATGGCTTATTATTTTTACATTGACTACCAGAGATGCTTCATACACTACCCAACCAGTTGAGCTGCTCAATGCCTTGGATTTTGACAGCATTCAGACCCATACAGTGTTAACGGTTGGCGATACAACTCCCCTAATGTCTATTGAAAACGTTGAAGGGGATATTCATCAGTTTGGCATTGGTGATAATGGAAAGGTATCTTCATTGGCATCTGCAACCATTGGCACTGATGACTCAGTAAGAAGTACTGATGCATTGGTTAGACTTGATCAAAGTCAAGATTCAGGATCACGAAATAACTTGGATGGCTCTGAAGGTTATCTCTTCATTCTTTTCGTGAAAAAGAAAAAAAACATATTCATAAGACTGTTCATTGTCAACACTAAGACATTTTAAAATTTACATTTGTAGAACTGCATTTTTATTCAAAAATTAGTAGTAATCTGTTTAAATAGCTCATGTACTTGAGAGTATTTTTCCTACAGTTTGCTTCCCTCATGCTACATGTGAAATGGCTAATTTTTTTACTACCGTCGAAGCACACTTAAAGAACAGAAAACGTCTTTCTTGTAGGCCTTCCATCTCCATCAGGAAGAGCGCAGAAATCTGCCGAATCTAGTAGTCTTCAGCGAAGTCAAACAATAGGCCAACGATTTATGGGAAATATGGAAAATCTCTTTCTCAGAAATCTTACCTCTAAATCTAGGAATCCTACTTTGGATGCTTCGCTACAACCTAGTCCAGTCAAGGTATAGTGCTAGTGGATAATTGCAAGATATACTTTCAGTTTTGTCGTTGCTTACTGTTCCTGTGTGTAGGTTGCTGAATTTATTTGAACTGTGATATATTTTTAATTTATATAATAAGGCATTCTTACAAGTTGCCGAGAAAGGTGTGTTTTGGTAGGAAAAGATTACCCCCTTTAAATTTATTTGCATACCTTATATTCGACTAGCTTCTTTTGCGTGTATAAGCTCATGTCAAATGTAAAAGACATCTGAGTATTAGAAGATGTTTAGCTTTGCTCTCAGTGCTGCTAAACTTTCACTCCATTAACATATATAGAGACATCTTATCCAGTCCTTAAATCTGTAAAAGTAATGAGGCTATCCCTTTTTGTTGTCCTCTTTAATTATTTTGATTGGAAAGGCTAATAAGTTTTAAATGGCTTACTGTGCTTTCAACTCTTTTATAGTTACAAACATCTAGCAAAGATAGGCTTATCCCTTGAGTGTGTAGAGCTGTTTAGTACTTACTCTTATGCAGGGGTGAAAAAACAAATCATTATATGTTATTTGTTCATCTCATTCTCTCTCTCTCTCTCAATTAGGAATAGCATGGAATTTGATTTAATTTGTTGTGCAAAGGATTTTTGACTTAATATATTATATATCCTTAGTACTTAGTGGCAGTCACCATCTTTATTTCGGACCATTGACATGTATTGACAGTGTGTATGGAACATTTAAGTTTTTTCGTTCTTCTTACTGTTGTTTATTTAGACAATTAATGATAGGATTCAACTTAATAAGATATTTGTGGTCAGACTTATATAGGAAAAATATATTGCTATTTGCAAATTTCTTATTTGTCATTACTAAAATACGGGTACTTCTCCTTAACTGCTTATGTTCTTCATTTAGGGTTTTTGTAACATAGTACTACACACTCACTGTATATATTCCTCAAAAGCGTTATGTTATCTGCAGTTGGTTTATTATTAATTACCAGCTATTTGATTCTTAGGTGACTTGTATTTCATATTATACAAGCCTATTATACCTTTCCTTTACCTATTCAAATTTTAGAACACTGATAAGAAAATGCAATACTGTCGCTTAATTGGGATGCATTTTAGTTTACATACCACCTTTTTCATTATTATTTTTGTTTATTCTAATGCCACTGTAGCTTCCTGATGCTGTGGAGCTTGAAGTCAAAGAGGAAGAAAGTCCATTGATGGGAACTGTGAGGAGCAAGTGCATCACTCAATTATTACTTCTTGGTACCATTAATGGTATTCAGGTATAGATTTGATTCTTATATTTCATATATGTTCACTTAAATTCATAAATGCAAATTGCAAACATTCTTTGTAAGTTTTAAATCTAGTTCTTTTAGCCAAAAGATTGTAAGCATTTTTAAATATATTTTGCTAGTCTGAGAAGTTGAACAGTGGAGAAGGATAAAATCGAACTCATGTGTTCCTGTCCTGCTTAAAAATGAGATTGAGAAGTTTACTGTTGGATCACATTATTTTGGGCTTGAACTATGTCAGAACTTTTTTCCATCCTGAAATATATCTAAAACAATGTGCAGAAGAAATACTGGACCAAATTGAAAGCACCTCAAAAGGTTGCCATAATGGAGATCATATTTTCCTTGTTGGAGTTTGCGGCTTCATATAACTCATACACTAACCTCAGATTGCGTATGCGCCAAATTCCTACTGATAGGTGGGCCACAAATTTACTATGTACTTTATTATAATATGTTAAGCTTAAAACTGTCATTTTCTTCTGAAGAACTTTTATCATAACTAATATCTTTTATTTACAGGCCACCTCTGAATCTTCTTCGCCAGGAATTAGCTGGGACTTCTATATACCTGGAAATCTTACAGAAAACAACTTCTGGATTTTATTCCAACACAGAAGAACATTGTTCTCATGACATTGACGTAATTTCTCTCAATGATAATTCAAGCCTTCTCAAAGATTCTAATTCTGAAGAGAAAGTTGAAGGAATAGCAGAAGGGAAACTGGCGTCTTTCTGTGAACAGGTACTGAGGGAGGCATCAGAGTTCCAGTCAAATGTAGGGGAAACTACTAATATGGATATTCATCGAGTTCTGGAGTTACGCTCTCCAGTCATAGTTAAGGTATATATTTTTTGTCTATATCACATATCAAGACAAATACC
The DNA here is from genome assembly GCA_036897485.1 of Pelargonium nanum. Classification (NCBI taxonomy): domain Eukaryota; kingdom Viridiplantae; phylum Streptophyta; class Magnoliopsida; order Geraniales; family Geraniaceae; genus Pelargonium; species Pelargonium nanum. Next base: position 2,350 of record JAYMTF010003585.1, on the reverse strand, counting down.
TTTTTGCTGCATAAGTTCTTAATTCTGATTATGTAGTATCCGCTGCCTTTGTTAGTCGGGGCTCAGCTGTTTCATATAATGTATTTATTTAATGGTTAATTTTTTTTGTCTGGTCTTTTCGAGCACTGCAGATGATGTTTTTCGTTGTTTTCTGAATCAATTTTTTAATAGCTTCCAACTTGAGGTCTTTCTCCATTTCTGGCACGGAGTCTTTTCCATCCTTTTGATTTTGTATTCGTTTGGTGGATTTTTACCCAAGTGTGCCTTAAAAATGCTTTCTCAAATCTGCTTCAAGCTGATTGTTCTAGAAGCCTAAGTGACTTTAAACAACGAGGTCTAATATTTCAATATTTCACACCCTTTGAATCTACACAATGGCAGTAATAACAGAAGCTGCATTATATTTGTTTTTTTCTCAGGTGCTTAAAGGCATGTGCTTTATGAACAATCATATTTTTAGAAGACACCTGAGAGAATTTTATCCTTTGCTGACAAAGCTTGTATGCTCTGATCAGGTAATTTCCAGTTTATAAAATAGACATGATTGTTGAACTTGTTCTGTAATAAAATATCCCTAGAATGAATTGCAGTATTTCTAAACTCCAAATGACTGTGAAGTTCATATCAGTTTCCCCCATTATTTGCATGTGTTACTCTGCATTTGGTATATTGTAAAGTAGGATGGGGAGAAGTGAGTTGAGGGAATTGGGTTGTTTGCGGTTCAGTGCTGTGTAAAATTGTAAATCTAGTTGAGAGACGATTGGTCACGTATTCTTTCGTTATTCAGTTGCTAGGGAGCTTTGGTTGTAAACCTTTCCTGTGTAAAACCTGTTGGGTTCTTACCAAGTAGGATAGGACGTCATGATCAGAGGGTTGATTTGAGCTCTATGCACATCTTATTATGTGAGCATTCACTTATCATAGATCCTGGATAGGGCTAAGTTTCCAATCTGTCCTGCTTTGTTGCATTATACTGATAATTTATAATTTGCTTTGTTTTTTATTTGTGCTCTTTCTCCATATATCTTGATAAAAGTTGAAACCCCAATCCTCTTCTCCATCGTGTTCAAATCTTAATTCCTTCCATAAGCTCCATTATTTATCGAACTCTTACCTTCGCCCCATAAATAAAACTATACTTTGTGACATCTTCTACACTACAATATTGGTAGAAGGTATACATACTAATATCATTTCGACTGGAATTGTTTGTTACATTTAGAATTGTGAAGTCAATTTTAATATTGTTGCTACTCGTGTATATGACACTTACATTCAGATTTGATTCATTAAAGTTGCTGGTTTTATTTTCAGATGGATGTTCGTGGAGCGCTCGCCGATCTTTTCAATGCTCAACTGAAAGCTCTATTGGCATAGTGATGGCTTCTTCTGAGTGTTTAATTGCTTTGGAGGAATGATTTTCGGCTTTGCTGTGCATTCCCAAGCTATTTATCAGCTCATAGTGTACCAATGAATATATCTTTGTGAATAACTCAGAATTTTTTCTACACTGTTGATTGTGGAAATTCAACTGTTAGAAAGGAAAGTGACAATTGTTTGATTCTCAAAAGAAAAAGGTAATGCCATCATCTGCCATTTTTGTAGAGTTTATAGCTGCAAATAGATGGCCCATTTTATTCTTTTGTTTGGCATTGTCACTAAAGTAATTGTCTTGTCATTTTTTTTTTTTTCATTTTGGTAATAGTATGCTAATTATACTTTAATCATCAATAATATTTTTAAGAAAACATTAATTATATTCACTTGAGTTTGTTTTAATAAGAATATGTATAAAACAAGTCATATTTGAAATCATCCTCAAATATTTTATTGGAGTTTGATGCATGATATTTCATATTAAGACATTTAGGAAGTTGAGGGCTCTTTTAAAATTAGACTACACATGGGCTCAAAAGCCTCTTCAACTAAAGATGAGATAGACAAAAATTGCTACGGAATGATGATGAATCGTTTTTGAGCTAAACTGGGGTAACAAATCGAATACTTTTAGACATCTTCGGGATACTTTTTGGAGCTTTCTTAGGCTACATACTTTACCACCTCCTCTACTGAACTTCTATTCGAGTTATGTCCTTATTTGGCTCCATGTTATATCACCTTCATGATTGACAAAATCGGGTCGTTATATGAAAATTCAAGGACAGTTGTAACGGCCTGAAAGTTTTGCTAGACCGTTCGGCACTCAGACTCGTCTAAGTCAGCCTTGCACCTGCAAAAACGTTAGTAAACAAGAAGGGAAAACAACATGTAATGGGCAAACAATGTTGAAAGAACACTTATATTACTCAAAGGCAAATTACAAAGAGTTGGGGGATGGTTTGGGCAAGTG
>JAYMTF010003584.1:0-14872 GCA_036897485.1 Pelargonium nanum | reverse complement strand
GAGGCTCATTATTATAATTATTAAGATAAATAAAAAAATGGATATTATTGTTTAATTTAATTTTATTAGATAATTATCAATTTTAAAACATTTACTTATTGATAAATTATTTATATAATTTTAAATTGTTATATGATGAGGTGTCATGATATGGTGCACTAATATTGTAAAACTCTTGTACACCGACGGTATCAAATATATATATATTTTTTGATAACCGGCCGATATATATATATATGAAGTAGTTAAGTCAGAAAGGCCAAAGCCTTACAAAAACTGTTCAAACCTAATTGAGCTAAATTGTGAACTTCAGACACAAGCCATATGATAGCTCATTTACAAAAGACAAAATTCAATTTAAATGCTACGGGTTTAACATCCTCTCCACTTGCCCAAGCTTCCTCTTCACTAAAACGCTGCAGATTGAAATCCATAAAAAAAATAGTATGCCAAATTTAAAAAGGTGAAAGAGAAGAGAAAAAAACGGGAGTTTTCGCTTTTCAAGTTATTTTTGAAAAAAAATGAATATTTATTTTCCAACTATTTTCTGTTTTTCAAATAAATAAAAAATAGGATATAAAAAAAATAAAAAATAGGTGTTAAAAAAATTAAAAAATATGCTCAATCAAACAAATTTTTTAGAAAACAGAAGAAAAAAAAATCATAACTAAACAGCCCGTAATATATCCTAAAAAGGCATAACCTAGAAACTCTACCCAAAAAATATATATATATATATATGTAGATTTTCTAATACTCCAATTTCGTAAAATGAAATGTCATGTATGAAACCTTTGAAAGAGAAATATTTTTTTTTTACCCAACAAATTGTAACATACTAACATAAATCAACAGAATATGAGTTCTCACCACACATGAGTTTCTATAAATGAAAATGAACAGCAACTTCACAATTAAACTGGCATTTCTCAGTCTAGCATATATTTCCTTAATTACATGAAACTTCATTGCCCTAAATTAGCAGAAGCATAAGGAGCTCATTCATGCCTGTGATTCATTCTCAAAAGGCGACCGAGCACTGCATGATGTTACTACTTCAGTTCACCAGCATGTGGTCAAATCCTCCTCCGGACTGAAGGGCCGGGACCCGATTGACCCCAACGTTGTGAAGCAGCTGCTGTAGCCATCTCCTTGTCGTTGGATCTTCCTGAAATCAACAACAGACCAGCTGCCCTCAGAATGCTTTGAAGATTATGGGACATGATGAATATTACCCTTCTGTGTGGGACCTCATATTATAGGATGCAACTTCAATAACAATTAATTTCACGTGCGGTACTTACACGAAGGCAGCTGCTAAAGGTGGCATCTCGTAACATGTCCGGAAGGCAGCTTCTTAATGCATCGCAGGCCCTGCATCGTAAATGAGAAGAGGGTTAACACCAGCTATATATAGAAGAACTAGAATGGAATTGAGAATGATTAACCACCTTAGATTATCTGACAATCGAAGATAACATCGAATAATATGCTTCAACAGCCGGGATGAGGGTTGTTCTGCAAGTGCTGCAACCATATTCCCCAAAACCCGACCCACAGCGAAAAACCGCTCTGCTGTTGTACATATATAATCCAAGCCCACATCATCCAACAAAATCTTTTGAACAATAAATGTGGCAACCTGTGGGTATAAAACTTGCTGTCAGACATATAGGTCCCTTCTGTAGGTGGCCTGGACAAGGCACTGTTAGCTTAAATACGATATAGCTACTTTTTTTTTTTTTTTTTTTTTTTTAACAAAATTTTGTCAATTTTAAAAAAAAAAAAGTTAATAAAGACCAATAACGGAATGCCAAGGCATATTAGAGGTCAAGAAAAAGTCGAAGAAAGGCCATTTTGTTCACACCTACTTAAACTTTATTATGCAAGAAACGTTGTATTTTCAAACGGAGCTGTCATGGGAAATAAAATAGTTGAATTATTTAGTACAAGTAAAAGAATAGGGAAACGATTCAGGACACTCAACTGTTTTTGACAATTCACTGCCCATTTCCATGGTGCGCAAGCACAGAGGAATTATTTCCGTCGAGAGGAGGAAGCTAATAACTTCTGTATCATCAACCTAGTAAAATAGAAGAACAAAGATAACAATAGTTGTAACAATAGTTCCTATTATAATAGGATTAACAACTTTGATGTGTGATAACAAATGAATTCATACTGTATTGCACACTGAACATACAACTAACATTCGCCAAACCAAATAGGTTAGGTAAAGGCTTTAGTAAGGAATAATTACCTTCACCAGAGCTCCGATGACACCTAAGCTAGTAAGCCTCAAGTACTCAAAAGGCCTTGACTTGCTTGTTGTGTTGAGGAAAGGGTACAAGTATAAGGGTATATGAGCTGTGTATGAGAAAGATTAGTTGGAAAATAGATATTTCAATAGATTTCAACAGATAAAGACAATGTAGATTACAAAGAAACCACCATCAAAATTACTTTTACAACAAAAAGAAACACAGATATTACTTGCTATAAGTGTATAATATGAGAGGGAGAACTGTGATGAAAACATATTAGCCATACAAAGAATGAAAAATCATTCATGAAACAAAACATGAAAAACCATGAGTGCAGAAAATGATCAGAGTGACGAGGTATATATTCAAGGATCGCTAGATACACGGGTGGGAACAGTAAGCAAATATTGATACTTCTTTGCTAAGACATTATTGGCACGTCTTCGATAACTGGCTCATAGGTATGCACCTATTGACCTGTCATGTAAATATCTTTATTTGTACGTACACAATTTCTAGTGAACAGAATTTCTGCTTTAGAGTGAATCAGACAAATGTAAACTAATGTTAAAGATAATAAATAGAGGAAGAGTATAAAAAGGTAAACTTATTAGGTGTATGAAAATACTCTAGGGCTTTGTGTATGTAGAACTTACCTATACTTCATGTCTATAATGATATTATGAGGAAAATCACATTGCAGTGTCACTTTAAACGCTAATTTAACCAGTTTGAAATTCTCATCCCCTCCAAATACCCTTCCCCCAAAATGTAAGATACAACAGAAATACTCCTACAAATCCGTAAGCAGCATATGTTAAAAACATATTTGATCCTATAAACTGGCTTTGTAAGAAATTGCTTTATTTCCTAATTCAGACAATGTTATCCAATGCCTGATTAGGAAATACTTTCTACAAATAAATTAAATAAAAGGATGAAACTTAAAAACAATACAGAACACACACAATTAAATATCTCATGTCTGAGAAAAGTTTGTTAACAAGAACAAGATCATCTTGTTGGAAAAACTTTATATGTTAACAAAGTAAAGAATACTACCATTAAGAAACAACATCCTTGTGTCTGGATGAGAGGCTACACACTGTAAAAAAAGCATTAAGAGAATACAAAGCATTAGTAATACAATCAAATTGAAAATTGATAAATGTAAGATAAAAGAGAGCAGCAAAGAAAACCAAAGTTCATTTTCAGACTAGATACATGTTTTGCAGAGAGCTAAGAAAAAAAAACTCAATTATACTTTTCCATGAAGGTGCAAAAGGTTGTATTGAGATTTAGAAGAAACTCCGAAGGGGGGCATATTGACCTGAAGAAGAGCAAGAGCATTGCACACTCGATTTGATTGCGCAGGAGTAAGATTTGGAGGTGATAGCACAGGGTATATAGAAACTATTTCCTGCATGAAAAAAAAAATTGAGAATAAGACACAATAAGGTATAAGCATCCTATAAATACTAAATGATATAGGTAAAGCAATCCCAAAATAGAACTTTAAGCAACACAAACAAAAGAACAACAGATATTTTATGTATCATATGTTTCAAGAATTTAAACAAGGGAATTTGAGGTCAAATCAAGACGTATGAACAGGTACATATAAAACCCCAGACATTAAGAATCATGTGTAACAAAAATTTATAACACAAGTTAAAATCACGCAACTCGAAGTAGAAATACTACTACAGCAATTATTTGGATTGACAGACAGTTTACAAGGTAGGATTCTCAACTGATGTCATTATTGATCCAGTTTACTTCATAACATAACTTAATTACTCCATTCCTGACCTTATTTGATTTAGTTATATCTGGCGCTGTATACCATAACTATGCCCGATATTCAAAACATGATAAAACATATCTATGATAGGCCCATAAAAAAAATTATATCCATCAAAGCTCAAAAATCTCAAAAAAGGGATAAAGTATAGGGAATTCTTCAAAAATCTCAAAAAAGACGCTGGGAGACAAACTCAGGTAACCTGTTCAAAGGAAAGGACTAGTAGAATTAGAATATAACGCCAACTGTACCTGTAACAGTGCAGCAACAGTACCAAAAGAATTCCTCAGCAATGGAGCCAAATCTTAAATAATTCTCTTCTAAAGATAGAAAAACCAAAAAAGAAAGGGAAAAAAAAGTACACAAGTTTATTAGTCATACCTGTATGAGTGCAGCAATGGTACCAAAAGAATTCCACACGAAAGGAGCCAAATCTTGAAATAATTCCTTGTTCTAAAAATAAAACAAAAGGAAGACAGAAGTTTAAAATTGCAGCACACTGGATGTTAACAGCTCAATTGCATAACCAATTCTGGAAAAAGAACAGAGACAATGTTCATACAAAGATGTTAAGAAATGTAGTCATCATGCAAAGTGTACAACATAAAACAAAGAAAAGAAAAGCTGAATATTGTATTTTCCCCCGATAAGCCAATTTATGCTAGTTAATATACCAAATTACCAAGTAATGTACGCAATGTACATGAAAAATTATATATCAGATCATAGAACCTACCAACTAATGCATCCTTTTAATTTGGGCATGTCTCACTCTCACTCACTGCCATGCTCTCTAGAAATTTGAAGATGCTGGCTGGACAAAAATCACGATACATATTAATGGGCATGCTTTCAAACAAATTCTCGAGCTTGAGAACCAAAACCACAATGGAACCTATCAAAACTCAGTAGTGTGAGCCAATAGAGAAGGTAAGAAGCTACATTAACATACCCTGATCGACGATTCACTTTGATACATTATTATGTCATTTATTTATTTTCATCTTTTGTGACATGGTATAACTTTTAAGTTACAAAGTAGAAACGTAATTCTAGTTGATGACTCATTCTGCTACATTTTAGGTCATTGCACATCCTTCCATCTCTTGTGCCATAGTATAAATAAAAATCTACAGATATAATGCCCACTTCAAAGGACTAAGACCCTTTTTGACACTTTTTATGCCATCTTTGATCTTTCTATCTCCTGAACTAGTATAACTAGGACTTTTTAAACATAATCCAGCTGAGGAACCAAATGGTGTATTCTTATGACATTTAACATAATTCCAACCATATAACTAGTACACAATGCTAGTTGACCACTCTCATGGCACATTTATGCCATTTAAAATATTTTCATCTCCCTTGTCATATAACTTAACTTACAAACAATCATAATTTCATTTATAAAAAAAAAGGTGATTGCATAGACAACAATCCCACATTGGTGCATTGGTTGTATAGGCAACTAATGTTTGGGTATGTAAATGGATGAGCTCCCTCAACCCGTAAGCTAACTTCTCTAAAGTATATTCCCATTCACTTCTTCTGTACTGCACAGAGAAGGATGCCATTGATGGTGAGGGCGCCTACTCGATGAATCCAAGGAGGGCAAAATCCAAGGTTGCAACAGTTGGTAACTTTGAGGATATTGGCCCTGAAGGTCGGGATCTAATAGTGGAGGTTGTACCGACAACTATGGCATCAGTTGCATGTAGTATATATATAAGAGCAAGGAGTCTCATCCACTCTCAAAACCTATTGGATCCAGCAGGGCCTTGACGCCCATATGAGTCATAATTAATGACATGTCAACAGAGCATTTTTATCTTGAACTAGCTTTATGCAAGTGTATTCCTATCCACTAATATAAGCTACACAAAATTAGACAAACCAACAGAGCATATCCTAATTTTCCAAAGCAAACAGCATAACATAAGTTCTAACTTTGCTTTCTTCATTTCCCTAAGTTTACAGAAAACCTAAAATAAAATCATCTGAACTAAACCATGTTTCCACAGAATTGTAGAAAATGAAAAGAAGAGAAGGAGCTAAAATGACCTTAGAGAGCTCTAGAAGAGCGTTTTCTCGGAGATCAGGGTTGCTGAGGTCGAGCACCAAATGCTCGGCTGAAGCCATTTTCCGGTCTTTGTTCGCCGGAGCTACGGCGGAGTTAGGGGTCGAACCGCCCGCCCCTCCAAACGGAACGTTCATCGAGAGCGACTGCGGCAGATTCGCCATTGATCGGACCTCTCTCTTTCTCTCTCTCTCCTTCACTTTCTGTTTGATTTTTGAGATGTAGAGGAGCTACGACGTTGGAAACACGTGGTTGACGTGCGCGTGGGAGTTTTGTTTGAGGGAACCAAACAGATGTCCCATTTTGATGATACCAGGAAATGCACGCAGCCGCTGCTGTGTCTGTGTCACGCGACCCACGGAAACGTTAAACCTACGAACGTTTTTTTCATTATTTTTCACAAAACTGCCAATTTGTTCCCACTTTTCACTTTCTGTATATTTGCCCAAATTTATCATGTTTATGATTTTCCATGTGTATCTTTGTGACTACGAAGTCAACTCGTTAACAAGTGTACCATTTTATTTCACTTTTAATTCTAATGTATAAACTAAATGCTTTCTTAACATGTCCATCATTTGGACATATTTGATTAATTTAAGAAAATAGATGTTTAATAAATAAACTAATTGCTTTCTTAACATGTCCATCATCAATTGGACATATTCGAGTTTTAAAACCGTCCAACCCACTTTACCTTGTGTCTTTGTACGGTACCAGTAAATCAATTCATTCGTCGTACAAACATTATCAATAAAAAAATGTCATTATACAAATGCACTCTACCTCTTGGAGATCAAAATTGGCACTCAAACAATTCGCCAACATTTTTTACAATTATTTGATATAGGACATTACAGAGCAAAACATGTTGCATGTCACCCATAACCTTCAAGTTTAAGATGACACATGAGGTAATATCATTTAACTCATGAGGCATCGATCTTCACTCAAGATATCTAAAAGTCTTGCCACATTACCGTCCAAAATTTTTGATAAAATGTCGGGTTCATTCCATTTGAACTCAGTGCCTTATTTGGGTGCATGCTAAACAGAGTGTCCCTCACCTCCAACTCATTAAACTCTCAGTCTCTCACTATAGCATAGCATGTCATTATTGTAATTAGATACCACTCGCTTCATTTAGCCGCAAACTCGGCCCGTATCTTATTTTTCAGAGGAAAAAATAGGTCCATAGAATACCTTATCATCAAGTCTGGTCTGTCAACCCTGAGTTATTGTCTATCCATACTCCAGACTAGTCTCAATTTCATTATTTCATTACTTTAGTCAGTATACACCAAAAAGATTATGGCTTAAAAAGTAATATAATTATAAACAAGTTATAACTTATAAATAGAAATTCATCATCCATACATGAAGATATTATATGATGAAATTTACATCTTGACACTATAAATTCATTTCATCTAAAAAACATTGTATTATAAACTTTTCAGAAATCTACCTTCATGTAATCTACATTCCTGTAAAATGCACATTCCATGGTATTTAAGATTCCTCAAACCAAACAATACCTACATCAATGGCATATGGGGATATTATTAGATATCAAATGATAATGAGCCCGTATGAGAGACAAACAATATACATTGAAACAAACACACAAGAAGAGGAAGGGACTTGAAAGATACTAATTCTTTTGTTTCTTTGGTGGGTATTCCCTTGGTCCAAATATTGTTGATCCAACTCTCACAATGGTGCTACCCATTTCAATCTGCACAAAATGAGAATAAAAAAACAGATAACGGCATTTCTAGTAGCTTCGTAAGTTCGCATTTGAGTACTCGATTTGCTCGATAAAGTATAAATTGACTAAAATGATCAACATTGAGATTGAGTAGCTATACTATCTTATCTCTCCAAGAAGTTGTTTGCAGGAACAGGTTGATCAAGGTTCATAGTGGTTCATCTCAATTCAATCTTAACTCCATGTTTTCGAAAGAAGTCAAAACAAACCACAGATTTGCATTCCATCAATCAAAGAGCAATTCCGTCGTACCCAGTAGGAAATGGAAAGGTGGAAACAACATAGAAAATGAAAGTGTAGTCCCATAAATATGTGTAAGAAACATGCATAGTGAAAAGCCAATGCAAAATCTAACAAGTCCACGTCCAAGTACGAATCATTACGAAATCAAATATGCGTGTATATATATAAACTTCATTGACAATAAGAAAAACAGAATGAAATGTTGGATCACTTCAAGCAGGCAAAAGAAGCATCTAAAAGTCATGACATATATAGTTAAACCAGCCTTGGCAATTGGTAAAAATATGGTATGCCTTGGATTCACATAATGCTTTTGAGGCAATTATGAGATACTTGAACAGAAATTTTAAACATTTTCTGAGTGTTTCAGGGAAAATTTCAGAACTTTTGCTTCAGGAACTCATTTTATTAGGAGGCTTATTTTGCAACACTCCCACAGATTATGTTCTCAAAGAAGAATGGCTAGTCGAAAAACAGCTTTTTAGCATAATTATCATGGGGCTCAAAATTTCGATGGTTGTGGTAATTTGAGGTGCAGTATGGTAACGTCACGTTACTGCCATGAAATCATCAGAAAATTTGAATTTTTGATACTTCTTAGTACTATGTTTGAGCAACAAAATAAGAGTACTCCTTACCGCTTTCTCAAAGTCACCGGACATGCCCATTGACAATTCACATGTCTCCTCTGTTAACCCAAGTGCCTTGCAAACCTCAAATCTGCAGTTTTTCAGGGTCTGTTGACACACAAATTAATACATTAGAATGTCAGCAAAAAGACATTGATGAACACAATATACAGCAAGACTGCTTTGGATGTAATATACGTTAGTTCAACAGCAAATGGAAATGAAACATTTCAATTTCTGAATCTGAGTACGAGTTTTGTCATACTAAATAGAAACTGACCAAAATCAATGACTAAATTAAGCAAGGACCTGTATTTGATATCGCATATTGCTAACTGACCTAATCGTAAAATGTAAAGCATACAAACAAATGCACTGATATGCTATTTTAAAAAATATCTATAATTCCGTAGTGTAGAAAATACAACGGCAGAAATTTGACCGTGAAGTTCTCTGGAATTGATGAATAGTCTGGCATCCCTATTGTCATTAAGCCAGAAAACTCTAAATTTGGGCAGTGCAGTTTAACATGCTTCGCAAGCTGCACGCAACCTGAAGGATCAACACCAGATTTTGCTGCAAATACAATAATGTTTTACTAGTCAATAAAGTGATAAATTCAAGCTAATCTGAGTCATGTTTTAATCAACACTCGGAGCGTGGAAAGATAGATGAAGCCAATTAATATGCATGCACATTAATACTGGAAATCTACAACTGCATTCCATTAACATATATGGTTATAAAGTAATTTTTCAGGTAACTCAGAACTGTAGCAATCATTTCCTTCTTTATTTGCTCTAATCCTACAGTTCATAAGTGAATATGATGTTGGCAACAACAGAAATGTAGGAGAGCATAGACACGTGATATTGCATCGCACATTCGCACTAAAAGTACCACTTGTCGGATTGTCAAACACATGTAGCTATAAAACTCAACTGATATATCTATATGACTAATGCCAACAAGATATGATTATAAATTACATATTCACCACTGACCTACCACTTCTGTAAGGCATAGGCAGAATTTATGCAAAAAGGATGAGTAATTGATTGTAATGTTACTCACATGCTTCTCCACTAGTATTGACTTGAACCAAAACCTTCAGAGGATTTCTTCCAAGGCTTGAAACAACACGGTCAAGATTGTTTGCAATCTGTGAATCACAAAGGCATTGTAACATATGTGCAAAGCGAGTGAGATTCCCACAATTACTTTGTTCTCAGTAAGGATAAAGGAGCATGCAATCTGGATATCACAAAGGGGAGAAGACAATTGACCATCACTAGTGCAAAAGATGAGTGTCTTGTAATCCTTTTTTTAGAAAAAATAAATAAATAAAGAAGTGAGGGGGTGTTGGACGAACTCATGGGCATTTGTAGTAACAAACTCATGATTATAGGTAATTTATGTACAAGTAACTTCCTGAAAAGAAAAAATTGACAATTATTTTAGAACAAATTTTAGAAGAACAAAACACTCATTTTGAGATAGGGAGTGATAAACAATCAAGAATCTATAAAGGCTTTTAAAGTTTTAAGCAATAATAACATAAAGGTCTAGTTTTAGGACAACCAAGTATCATCTACATATCCTTTAAATGAAAAACTGAGTTCTTGCTTTGAACAAGCACAACAGTCCGTGGATTACCTTCTCGTTGTCTACACCCTGAACCATGGCTAGATTAGGGACTCCAGCTGCAAATAGGAATTAAAGCCTTAACATTTACCATGGTCATCTGTAAAACACTAAAAAAGAATTAACTAGACCAATTTGATGATACAAATCGGACGCCTCTCAATCCTGAGCCAATTATTAAGGAGAATAACCAAAATCCCAGTTAGGCACAAAGATGAATAGGGCCTCAAACCTATTTGTTAATAGTTTATTAGATCTTACGTGACTAAAAGTCCTTAGCCAGAAAATACTTGATAGACTTATTACTGCCAAAAGTTAAAGAGCAAGTTAGCCATTAATTTAATCACATTTATTTGTATTAGATCTGTTAAGTTTTGAATCTGATGACACAAACTTACTTTGAATTAGTGTTGAGTTCATAGTATAGTACCAAGATGTGCAAATCATCCTAAGTGTAGCTCGTCGCAATAAACTTGAGAAATGAAAAAAATGTAATGTATTGAAAATATTCCAAAAACAAATAGGGAAGGGAAGATGTCAGCAAGGACTGATTTGATACAATCGTTACTGAGCTAAGATTAGCAGAGTATGTATTAGAGGACTGTTTTGAGTAAACGCCTAATAGGCTGATTGATAAGCAAGGGTCTAATTTTAATTTTATACTCAAACGTGCCCTTGCGTGTGCAAGCTCATTATCATTTAGACACTTACCTAGTGAGGGAAATTCAGTTATTTAACCTGAGTGGCGCCATACTTGACCGTTAGATTAACAAGCTACGATATTCCCTCCTTCGTCCCAAAATGAGTGTACATTATCTCGTTAGGATTGTACCTCTACGTGCTTTTTTTATAATAATATTAGGAGTTGTAAGTAATCGAACTTAGGTATATTGATGGTAGTTCATGCATAGAAAATGAAAGTGGATACTCATTTTGGAATGGAGGTAGTAATATATTAGAGCTACGATTCCAATAAAGCTTAACAGGGCCAAATTTTAGTTTTACACTGCACAAACTAACCATAAAAACAAGATTACTTGGCTAATTTGACAAATCTTCCCGTATCAGAATTCAATTCACTAGAAACGGATCATACCCAGAAGCGGCTTGACTTTGTTACTCTGCAAGTGCCCATGAAAATGCCACTCAATGTCCTCTGGAAGCTGCACATTTCAACAAACACCCATTTCATTTCATCACTCTCAAGTCTGAAAACTGAAGTTAATATCGCAGAAATGTATACCTGAGGGGCTTTTTCGATGATTTCTTGGACGTAATTTTCGCCGAAGATTCGGTGACCAGCTTCGTAGACTTGGTGAATGAGAGATACGGGTTTGGTCTTGGAGACGGCCACGACCCGGACCCGCTCAGGTAGGTTTCCGGATCTCTCCGCTGCCTGACGGGCCCGGAAAAGGACTGAACGGAGCGCCGTCACGGCCGCGCTTTCCACGGCGGGAGCAGCCATCACACTGGGATTGATTGTCCAAAGGTTCTTGTTGTTTTGTGTGATTCGTAGGGGTAAAAAGGTAAATATAGTAGCAACTCTAAATTTTAGGTGGCACGGACTTCAATACTTGTCCTCCCCGTAGTCACAAATAATATTGTATATCATCAAATTTATCCAAATGCCACATAAATACCTTATATTTAGTCGTTTTTTATATAAAAAATTCATTATTTTATTTCCAATATTAATATGAATATAATTTTATTGTTAAAATTTAAAATTTTAGTAATAGGACTTTCAAAAAAAAATTAAGTGAATAATTTTTATTAATATTTGAAGGAAATATAATTTTATTCAATTATTCCAATGATAAAACAACAAGAGTAACTCGAAAGATGAAGTACTCAATTTAAGTCGGACAATCAGGAAAAGAAATGGAGTGCATAGGTAAAGCATGAGCAATATCAATTACAGATACTGACAGGGCGGATCCAAAATAGTAACTTAGTGGGGGCACAATATGAAAATTAATTATTATCCTTATTGTTTTATGTCTAAAAATAAACGTATATTTTACTATCTTGTAAATATTGTGAATAAATTACTTATAGCTAAACATGTTCTCTTAGTTTTTTTTAAATCTCTACCTCTTCAATATTTTGTTGCAATAACTCAACTAGTTTTAATAAATTTACTATTGATAATTAATGCATAATTAACTTAACTTATAAAAAAAATAAAACATCACTTTTAGACAATTATTTTTTTGGAAAAAATAAACACTTATTATATGATGGATAAAAAAATATTAAAACTTTTGTTGAGTAATTTACTTTTATTAATATACATTGGATCACAAAATTGGAACACTATATATTATCATAAAATATTATTTATAATCCAAGTTTACATGACGATAATACTGATGAGATCAAACATAAATTTATTATGTATATATTATGTGTTTTTACTGAAATTGAGTATTTATAATATAAACCATAATTTATTAAGAGTATTGACAAATAATGTCATTTGTTTGAGTCCAATCGAGATACAATTATTTGTTAAATAAAACATCTAAAGACACTCTCTTAAATAGAATAGAATACAAACTCTAGTTATTAGAGATTGAAAAAAAAAAAAAAGATACATTCAATAAATATTTTATTTTTATATATTTATATGGGGCACCTTAAAATTTGATTGGGTTCACTATAAATAATTTACTTTTATTTTAAAAATAATAAAAATAAAAGCATTGCAATATTTTCTAAGTTGTATGTTAAGTGGGGTCACCCCACGTCACAAAGCTTGGCTCCGCCCATGGATATTGAGCATAAGAAAAATTAACTCTATTAAATTTAAGCAACAAATTTAAACAGTCATTGATGAGGAGGTCAAATTTGCTTAAGTGTGACACACTTCTATTCAAACCCATCTTGTGCATCCAACTCAAAATGACTTGACTCAACCCTTCAGCCTCTAGCCCAAATCATTGCCTCATGAAGAGTCGTCGAGGCTTCGACCACTTCTGAAATCACACGCTCATTCAGATACCACAACTACTACCTTCATAGCGGCCATAAGCCATTCTCGCCACTCATCCACCACTAAACTTTCCAGCCTCCCTAACCAAATTTCCATCGACATACTTTGAACCCAACCTATAGCCATCCAATACCAAACATTAGCCAAGGTCCCTACAGCTCCCACAACTTTGGCAGCCAACGAAGCCTGCACCTTAGGCCACTGCTCAACAAGCGAATTAACATACCCCAACACCTTAGCTAGAGGCCACAATTCCAAACCAACATGTTTCTATTTTTCCAAATTTCTCAACTTACACCCACCACTGAGGCCACCACCTACCCACTACTCCGAGCAACCAAAAAATTTAACAACTCCAGCACTTCCAGCAAGTTCCCAACACTCGCGGGCCCCCAAAGCAAAGTGATAAATCGTGAAGAACAATCCCGTCTCCAATACCTCACCACAAACAACTACTGCCATTGTCCACATGATGACATCAAATCCTTTCCATAACCGGTAAACAACATGCCTCAACCTTCCACATAAATAATTTTAGTTTGCGAGAGATATCCAAATTCCACAACAAACACCCTAGACGTGGCCTCAAATTCACTAACCAGCTTACGATAACCCGATTTCACAGTATACTTACCTTAGGAGTCTCATGCCAACATCTAACTATCCTCCCGATCACGACGACTCAAAGGGATACAAATGACAACATCACAAACATCCAAATCTACCACTCGATATACTGTTAAAACTTAGTGCAACTTACTGTTTGTTATTTACTTTTCAGTTTAATCAATTATGTACTGTGAGTCTTGTTTAGTCAATGTTACTTTCTGTTTTTAGGCTTAATAAGTTAGGATGTTGAGATATTTCAGTATGAATAAATTAGCAAGATCAGGTGTTGTTGCTTATTTTTAGATAGATTTTATCTCTAATATGTTATCACTACACCTATAAATGCATGGGAGTGATGTTGTAATCACCATCGAAGTAAAAGTATATGTTTCTTTCTCACAACACAAATTACTTGCTTTGCTCAATTTCTTAAATTCCATTGCTGCCTCTTTTGTTTTATGGTATCAGAGTCTGGTTAGAGGCTTCTAGTGTGTTTTCTTTCTTCTTGTCTATCAATTTGTTGGAGAAGATTGTAAGGTGTAGAAGAGGTGGTTTGCTGCTGTTATTGAATTTGCAAATGGAGGAAGTAGTTCTATCACACATTATGGTGTGGAGAAGCTTTTAGGCACAAACTACAAGTACCGGAAGATGTGCATGGAGGCTTTTCTTCATAGTCAGGATCTGTGGGAACTTGTTGCTAGTGCAGATCACGAAATTCCTGCAGATACTCCGGAAAATGCTAAATCACGAAAGAAGTGGAGGACTAAATGCGGAAAGGCTCTCTTTGCCTTGAGGACTTCGATCGGAAAAGAGTTCATTGATCATGTTCGAGA
>JAYMTF010003583.1:0-14877 GCA_036897485.1 Pelargonium nanum | reverse complement strand
GTAAGCTACCTGATAACAACCTCCAGCCAAATTGACGGACTTTCGGTTGAGCTTTAACGTGCCATAGCTTCTTCCGTATTTGATTTGTCGAGCTCGTTTCTGGATCATGGAGAAGACGGTATCCACTTTTGACTGAAAAAATACCTCTTTTCTCAAACAGCCAACACCATGTATCTGAAACCAATGTCCGGCTCGGTTTAATTTTCAATATTTCCAACTGTCCTTCAGGCGAGAAACGGTTTAGCTGGTATGAACACCATTCACCTGAATTCACATCCAATAACCGATCCACTGTTAAGTCGAATTCATTCTGGTAATTTTGGTAATGCTTCGATGATGAGACATTTACAATTTATTTATTTAGAATTATAGGCATAAATAATTATTTATTTGATTTATTATTTAAATATTATATCATATAGATAATTGTAAGTTTAATTATTATTTAAAATATAACATTAGAGTCATGTCCACACAGTAAAGAAAAAAAAAGTCATAAATTAGGGACCATTTTGAATTTATCAAAGTTTAGAGGCAGAATTGGCCATTTTTGCATTAAAATAATACAAAATAACCAAATTGGTGCACTATGTCGCCCTTAATTAATATGCATCGGTGTTATCTAAGAAAATCACAAAGCTTTGAAAAACGAGTAACGATGTGACACATGACGTCTGAATGTCACGTTAACTTCATTCCAAAAAGCGAAGACCCTCGTCGAGCGCAAAATTATTCCTTGAATTTGAAACTCCTCTTTGAATCTAGAGCCCCGAAAGCTTTCCCGAATACCAAGCTCCTGAAAGCCCAAAAAGCTCTCCGCCGAACTCATACCCACCCCATCCTCATGAATTCGTTGGAGCAAAACAACTAGTTGAATCCAACACTTTAATAAGATGTCATAATCTTATAGGTTGTATAACCTAAACCAAATAACTCTTGCTCTCATATACGAGAACCAAATAATTATTTGCTTAAACTTAGGAGAAGCTCCGGTTTCACAAATTCATTAAAACGTGTATGGATGAAAAACTAAACCGACTATAAATTCTTTATTCTATTTTTAGAAAAAACACACATATTCACTAAAATGCAATTTTCATACACTGTACAAAAAAGAATCCAAATACAGATGTAAATAGAATCATAATACTTCCATTTTGCATATATTTGGGACATAAACAAGCAACAACCTCCTCATTTCCAAAACAAAGTTGGAGTCTTCTACATGAATCATTAAACAATCTTCTGCTCGTATTCTCCTCCTCCACACCATCGTCTCTAACGACTATCTCTTCCTTAGATCAATTTAATCGAGCATAAGCAAGAGATTTCAAAACTCAAATTAAGGATCGATTAATAACCGATATTTGACCAGAGTCCCCATTTAACAAGAAAACCTCCAAAGGTATGTATGGAGAGGCCATTGATGATCCAAACCTGTATGTAGGTTGCAGAATTCTGCTACCTTTCGCGCATTGAATGGTTAGAAGACGCGGTCCTGTTCTCATTTGCCAAACCTGCAAAGACGTCACCAGCAAAATGGGGTCGTTGAAGCATTTAATTACAATAACCATTTACTCGATAAGTAATATAAATCTCATTTCCTATCCGAAAACAAGGTATTAGAAACAAGTCTAATATTTGAAATAGAGCTTGCAATTTGGGACATGGCACGTGATCCGACATGAACATGACACGATTTATGCATGTTTGGACTCGATATATTTGTAACCGTGTCGTGTTCATGTTGGACCTGCGAAACATGCACGACACGCGGCTTTTTGATACCACTTTTGGGTGCTATTAGGCCTTCTCACTCTAAAAGCTAGCTCAAAGGGTGAGGGGCTTTCCCTCATTCTTATAAACCAAGCACCCAACCCCTTCCACAACCGACGCGGGATAACCCAACATACCTAACTGTTTATACCCTTGAAATAAAGATGAATCGCTTTTCGCAATATGATATCCCGGTAACTAAAATTGTAACTGAATCGGCAAAATGCATGGGAAAAATGAGTGTACCTCAACAATTCCCTTTCGAGGTGCGTGTATTGCTAAACAAAGGCAGTAATCACTCTTCTCCGGTTCATAGTAAGAACTTGAAGATGCAGAATCTTTTTTTACTAGCATTTCCATGAATAGGCAATTGGCGTCTCGATATCCCTGAACAAGATGTTTGCTATTAGGAAAAAAAAAATTGCTTAAAAAATAACGAAAATCATGGATGCCGAGAGCAAACCTTCCACAAGCGCACCACTACAAGTGCTTGTGTATCTAAGAGCAATATGCGACCTAGTGAGTCTGTTATCGCAGCTAATGTACCGCTAGGAGATAACGTGAGCTTCTCACCCTTCCGTGGATGATCCTTCAAACACGTCAAAGGAGAAGCTGCCACAAACATGATGTTAGTAAATCCATAAAATGATTTTATGCAGCTGAAAACAGATTTTTTTTAAGACAAGTACAGCCACCACACAGAAAAAGGGGAAATTGCAGATAAATATTCTATATTTGGCTCCAGTTGCATATAACTCCATATACTTTTTTGCAACCAAAATTTGAAAGGACAGGGAGTTAGTTATCGCGAAAATCAGGAGGGAACTATCTGCAAATTGGTATAATTTTCCCAAAAGTAAATCCAATTAAGTTTACCTCGAGCAAATGATTGGGGCTTTGGTTCTTGTTTCTTTGGTGAAGTTTCACTCCGCCAAATCATTTTTGAGAAAGAAGCTATTGTTGAAAATGTTGCGGGCACAACTTTTGACAGGATTACTCCCACTAAAGACCTGCTTTTGTCTTCTGAAAGTCTACATATTAAAACAGGTGATCAATACAGAAAGGACAACACAAAGTAGAGAAGGGAAAAAAGAAAGAAAAAAAAGGTAGCATTTGGATTGAAATTTATGATCAAGAATGGGAATGGTAATGGGAATGGGATTATATTCATCATGTTTGAATTATGACTTTGCTCATGAGAATGGTTCTCATTCTCATTCTCGATTCCTAATTTTGCTCCAAATTTTTTAATCCGAATGCTACCTATATCTACAAAGTAGTAAAATATTGTATGTCATATCCCACTATGCTAACCTGAATGCTGAAATCACGGCATCCTCTCCAATAGTGACAGCACAGTAATACCGTTGACTCGACTGCCCAACAATAAAAGCAGCTGAATTCAAATACCAGAATATACTTCAGAAAGTTTCCATCATTCATTGGACAAACCACCAGACCCGTTACTAAGCATTAAATACGACAATGCAGTGATGCAAAATGGTACTGAGAAAGTAACTCAGCACGAATATGGCAATATCTAACTAAACAAAGCCCTAGTCCAAGTAACATTTTCAAAGGAAATCATACGTAAGCTGTGAAAAAATTATTACCTGAAGTTCCAACAATGGTGGAGGCATTATGCCAGTAATCGCTGCATCAGCGCATGACCCATACTTGCTAACATTCCATAGCTGGTAAGTGAGTCTTTCGTAAGAACTGTCCATATCCTCTGGATCTCTCCTTTTCGATTTCTGATCCCAAAACTGGGAATTTGTATCTTGAAACCATTCTTGAAGCATATTCTACAATCCCAAACAAAGAAAAGATGGTTACAAAAGATGAAATCAGTTAATACGCACAGCTATCAAGATTTGTCTTTCAGATTACATTTTAAATATAATTCTTATAGTGCAGCAAAAAGATCATATACCTGAATATCGTTACCATCAAAACGGGCAATTACACCAGGCATAACAGCACAAACCTCCTCTGACGAGGTCTCTTGAGACAAATCTCTCTTAGTTCCACGAACTCTTAACTTTAGAATCCGTCCAGAATGTATAAACTACACCACAAAAGTCAATCAACAAGTTCTATGATCAATGCAATGAATTAACCACAAATATAGTCAACTTCATATAGAGCCTTAAGGTAGCAATTATTTTTTAATTTTGTTTCAGGAATGGGAATCAAGAATCGGAATGAGAATGAGATTATGATTTTTTTCGTCAAGAAAATTGCCCATTCTTGATTCCCATTCCCAGTACAGTTTTTTTTTTAAAATATAAACGCTACCCAAAGTACAAACAACAGTTGCAATAACATAGACAAGAAAACCAAGTGACATATTATCTTTGAGAACAACTTGTAAACATTAACTTTTCTCAAATGTAGCATCTAAAAACTGATACATCAAGTTCTAAGAAATGAACTATGAAAATTGAGCTAAACAAATTATCTCAATGACATATAAAAGGAGGCATGCGCAAACCAAATAACACATCTGTTAAGCAAACATGAAAGCATAGTTTCGTCATAGGACAAGTGCAAATCAAAGCAGTCCTCGTGTTGGGATGTCACGGTGGAGACAGAACCAGGCCCACATAAAAAAACATATGGTTTCAGTTTTACAGTTAGGCACATTCATCTGTGTCATTGCTTCACCTTGTTGACAGTATATATTAATCCGATATCATAGTATAACTGTACTCTTTGAATGACTTTTATTCATGAAATTTAATAGTTTCAATTCCTTGAAACAAAAAGCAAGCTCACTCCAAGTAAGGAAATAACCAAACCTTCAAGAACATGAACTTTTTTCTCTTTTCCAACACAATCTCAGTAAACTTTTTTTTGATAGATCCAACACAATCTCAGTAAACTAAAAGAAAATCAAAAGCACCCACTTGCTCCGTTTCACCAACTAGGCCAAAATAAAACACAGCCCATTTCTGAATCAAAAATTCAAATTCGAAACATTCTCAAATTTCCACACCAATATAACAAAAATAATTGCAATGATCTAAGTAAACAAACAGAAAATCAAAAGCACTCATAGTCTCCATTTTATCAACTAGACCAAAACAAACCCACCACCTACCTCTAAATCAAAAAATTAAATTTTCCTCTCAAATGTCCACACCAATGACCATTCCCAGCAAAACCCAATCTCACAAATACAAAAACTGCAATGATCTCAGTACCTGCCTAGACCCAAATAAAACCACCATCCATCTCTGAATCAAAAATTAAAAATCCAATTTTCCTCTCAAACTTCCACACCAATGACCATTCCCAGCAAAACCCAATCTCACAAATACAAAAATTGCAATGATGTCAGCACCTGCCAAGACCTAAAAAAAACAACATCCATCTCTGGATCAAAAATTAAAAATCCAATTTTTCTCTCAAATCTCCACACCAATGAAAATCCCCAGCAAAACCCAACACCACAAAAACAAAAACACCAACAACCCATTACCTGCCTATGGATCAAATCGCCTCCGAGAGAGTAAATCATCAAGCAACCCTTCGAGGTCCCAACCAAAATCACCCGAATCTCATCAAACACGAGCCACTCCAAGGCCGTGATGCGCTCGGCCTCGATCGGGGACAATTCGGGTCGGATCTTGACGCGAGGACCGTCCGAGTCGGACCATCCAGTGACGACGATGAGGTTTTTGGTGGCGAGAGCGAGAGAGTGAGCATCGAGTGCGCAGAGAAGGTTGGGGTCGTCGGAGAGCCAGCCCTCCTTGCCGGCGCCGAGCTCGCCGAGCTCCTCGCACGCGACGCAGCCCAGCTCGGTCACGTGACTTCGTTTCGCCATTGTTGGTCTTGTAAAGGGTCGATTTTGGTTTTAGCGTTTTAGGCCATATTTTGGATCAGAGCTGAGAGGAAAAAGAAGAAGAAGAGTGTTTTGTAGGGAAGACATAAACCGCGGTTTCAGATAACGGTTTTAACAGTAGTAATTTTATTATATTTTGTTGTATTTTTGCCCCCCTAGACTTGTGTTTTTAATGTTTACGCCATTACACGTGGGAAGATACTAAACGTCCCAAATTTTGTTGAAACTTTTATGTAAAAAGTGACGTGATAATCTACGTAGAAAATATATATTTATATTTTTTTGTATGTTAAAATTAAGTTTAATAAGTAACAATTTGACATATATGATACTATCACCCTTCTATGAATATCTGGCGTGGAGTGCCCGATTTATATGATGTACGGTACAAGTGGCAAATTATGATTCAATCAAGTCATGATGAAAATTTTTATGTGTCGTATCTCATTTATCGACACATCATTTTGTAATAGTAGTTTTGTACAATTTTTAAAACATATATCATTGTTAATCTGAAATCCACCCAACAAACCGTCTGTTCTGCCATGATTGTAGCGCCCGTTCCAAAACTCGGGCCACATGGATTCAACCCATCAAACATATGAGCAGAGGACGAGTCTCATTTGCCCATATTGTGGGTTGCTCGACCCGCCTGCAAACCCGCCATTTGGAACCAAACCGAATGGCCCGCTCTGGGCCATGTACCACACAATTTTAACGTGTCAAACATAGGTCCTCGTTGTCTTTGTTAGACCCTGAGGTGTGGACTGGTAACCAGCCCCCTCCTATGATATTATTTTTGTTAGCCGATGATTTGATTTAATAAAATTTTCATCGTGTTTGAGTTCAAAAATAAAATATTCGAAAACTAACTTTCAAATGCTATTTAACTTCCCAAGCAAATTGATGCAAAACCACCACCAGAGTCACCCACAAACCTTTCCCTTCATAGATTTATATATAGATTTAACATTACAAGGATTTGATTTTCAGACATTCTCAAAAACCATATCATATGCAGGAGATTTATTCTATGAAACCATATTTGAAACGAATCAGAAAATAACAATTATTTCTTAGACTCTTTTTTCTGTGGTATCTGTTCGGCATTGCCCTCTCACTCACCTTGAAACGAATTGATCGAGAATTGCGAAGTAACTTCCCACAAGAACGAATGATGAAAACCCGCTGCGAGCCATTCGCAACCAAAGGCCACGGGACAGGTGACTTCTATCGTGTGGGTGGATACCGGTGGTTCTCTCAAACCAATTCCCCGGTCTTCTGTTCAATCCAAGACACTTCCTCTCCATCTTGATATACTGCAGAAGAAAAATGCATAGCCGGAGTGAACAACATAAGCATAAGTTGTGAAATCTAGATATATGTGTATCGCTATGCAGCTGGCAATTTAGACCCGACCTCATGGGCACCCAAACTCGACCGCACTCACACACATTCTTTTATATGTAAGACCTGCAACTCACACGAATCTAGACCTCTTGTGAGTCGGATTAGGCTTTTTCAACCCAAACCCTAAAACCCCGAGTTGCCAGCTCATATCGCTATCAGTTGTTGTGACAAGCAAAACAGGTTACAAATGTCAAGGCAATCTAGATATGTACGATTATGATGTTGACGTACGATTTACAGCAAAAACAAATCCAAGAAAACGAACAGATCAAACCCACAAAACACGGATATATGTTGTCTGGTCATTGTTATCCACATATGCACTTATCTTTCTTATCAGAATTCCTCTCAACTAGGGAAGTGCATGATTGGGTCCTGACAAAAAATTTGGACCCAACAGGACTGGTCTAAACCAAATAGGTTCGATCCTTCCCATCACAAAATGCTTCGGTCTAGTCCAAATTCGTTGTGGATCACATTTGGTACTATATACTTCATTATTGCTCGCTCAATTCACTTCAATTATAACTTCTCTTTTTTGTTCTTCCTAATTTTTCTCTCTGAAAGTAAGTTCTAATTTTTTATTCAAAATTGAGTCCAGTCCGGGTTTTTTTGGTCCATAATATTTGGAAATTTTGGTTCGTTTGCGGACCGGCGAACGTCTCATGTTATATTAGGATTTACAATAAACGAGATACCCGCCAGCGACGCGGTCAATAATATATGACACTACTGATGACTAGAGTAAAAAAATCAAATTCCACCAAAGGCCTAGTAGTTAATCATGCAATCATTCATCAGAGTTAATCTGGCACAGTTTCCTCCAGAAACTATAATTACCAGACAATCTCATATTTAGCCAATAGTTATGATGCATAGTAGTTTTAACTTTTTCGTTTTTTTTTTTTTTTTTGGTAGGGTTCGCTGGGTTATCGTCACTGTTTTGCCCCTTTTTTTTCAGTTTTCACCCTAGAGTAGGCAAAATTACAGTTTTACAACCCATACAAAGATTCCAGTACTGAATAATTAAAAATACAAATATTGACATCAAAATCTGGGTTTTTTTAATGATTACTCTATATGCTATTGTTTGAGGCAAGTTGCTCATGCTAGAGCAAAAGTTGGAGAAGAAGAAAATTACAATGATGATGAAGAAAAATGAGAATTAGAGCTAGCTCAATTAGACAGAGAAGAAAGTTAGAGAACCTATGGGAAAGAAGAAAAAAAATCCAAATTCTGGGTCCAAAATCTGAAAAAGGTTGAAGTTTTCGACATCAAAACCCTACTACGGCTGTATAACTAAAAACAAGTCTACTCCAAGATTTTAAAAAATTCAGGGAAAAAATGATAGTCCAGAGGGTACACAAACATTTTACCCCAGAAAAATGCCGTTTGCTGCAGGCAAGTATTATTGAGAAGATAAGCAAATAATGTTTGTGTCACAAGTGGCATACCTTAGGCAGCACCATGCATTGACGTCGAGTTTTTGATGTGTCAAAACCATGAGATACAGCAGCAGCAACTGAACCAGAAAGACCAGCTGAAAGGCTAACTGCTAAGGGAGACAGTGGACCGATTTCTTCATTGGTTCTATTAAGAAGCAACAAACACATCCATCAGACCTAAATATGAAGCAAAAATGCTTTTCAGAGAGATAAATGTACACCAAAAACATGACTTCAGATGATAGCTAATGTACACAAAGAGCAAACTTCCTCAATGCTAAAAGGATGCAAAGAACACAACTAGAAAAATATCAGAAGAAAATTTGGGGCATATAAAATGGATATTTCTACATCCCAATAGTTATGACTTGTAATCGGCAGAGGATCCCAAGCTGTAAGCATAAAGAGTATCATCTGTAATAACAAATATCTTTATATTTTTTGTAAGAACATAAACCCTTCAAAATGACAAGTTCAAGTTCAATCAAGCCTTGTAATGTACTTTAAGAGATGCCCAAAATTAAACCAACAATATTAGTGACTGTTTCAGCATCAATATTCAATTCCTATTCTACAAATTTATCGAGAAGGATGAAGAATGAAAAACTTCAAGAATATGTTGGCATGTGTAAATTAAATTTGATGAATTGGAAGGGTAAGCACATAAGAACGAGACATTGCATTGACAAAATAAAAAAAGGATTAAATTATACTCGGGTTCAGGATCCATCCCAACTGCTTTCCAATCAAGCATTACTTGGTGCAAGAATTGCCAGCTAGAAAAGAACACGCCGCCAAAAATGCTATCTCTAACAACTCCGGAACGAAGACCTCTCCATAGAGCGCTCCATCCCTCCAATGAGATGACATCTGATGGCCTCCTTACTTCATAGATTGGTGGGTGCTTCCCGGACCCAGCTATCATCCATGGGTACTCTTTTAAGGCCCCAACTAAATTGGAATGATTGGGTGTGAGAGTGGACATAAGGCCAACAGCAGTGTCTAGTGCCTTCTTTTCAGGCCTATATCCATGTAGTAATCTTGCGACTGAAGGAGCAAGAACTGTCCTTTCGGTAACAGAGGAAGAGCCTGGAATTTTACAAGCAGCAGTCACTTGTGCACGAAGCTTTACAAGTTCAAATGGAGACTTAATGACAGATTCTACAGCACCAGCAGCAATTCCTGCCATAAATGCCTCCGAGATATGCACATAATTGTCTTCTCGACCATCTGGGGAAAATTAAAACAATAAACAAAACCCTCGTAACCATCAAAATAAGTGTTGAAAAAGTAAATTGAGCTCTGAACTTTCGTTCAATAATCGCTATCAACATACTATGCCCTTAATACTGATGGAGAGGGAAAAGGGATCCTCGTTGTCACATACGGACAAATTGTGAGTCAATCAAATGCATGACAGTATATAGACATTTACATGCATGAAATATTCCAATATCATCATCTACCCGCTGCAAGAAAACTTAATATATCTGAAGTTTTTACTTTCAACAAAAAGATATAGGCTTGGGCAGTAAGGCAGTATGGTATTCTGGGGAGATATTTAGGCTATGTTCTTATTTGAAACTCATTTAAATGTTCAGTAAGTTTCCTGAGTTATTTCCCATATACGATGAGAATAGAAACACTACTGCAATGATAATTTCCTTCTACTTTGTCAGCCAAATAACCTTTCCATCAACCCAACACAAGTCATACTTCGATAGACCAATGAGAAAGCTCCATATTTTTTAGTATATTTGTTCTTATATAATAAATCAACCTCATAATAATATAAACATATAAGACTTATATGCTCATTCGCAACTTTTAACTGGGGAGAAAGATAGCCCACATGTTTCATAGACATGACAAACTTAATAATAATAATAATAATAATAATAATAATAATAATTTAGAATCGAGATTGAAAAAAAAATACCTTTATAGAAAGCTGTCAAAATTTCATACACTCCAAACCGCGCCCCCAAACCCAACATTCTACCTAATGTTGATGACACAAACCCACTGTACATACCTGCAGAGGGCATTGTAAATAAATAAATACCATCTAAAAATTGTAAGTTATGGATTTGTAGTTGTCTATCACAATAGATCAGCTTAACACGTATGTATCAACAGAGAATATTATATAGTATTTGGAAAAAACAGAGAAAACAAGAGATAATATATACACTAATTAGTAATTACATCATCAAAATAAATTTGAGAATTTTCATGCAATTTGAAGCTTCAAATACCCATGTTCTTTTCACATATATGTTATCACCGTATGTTAAATGCAAATGAGCAAATATATCTTCCACTATGCAAATCTATCTGAAGTCAAGAACCGTAGCATCAACCCATAAACCAACAGTTCAAATAGCTTTTAATGTTTCCCACACCAGAAGCCTGCCCTTTCCGTTTGAAACTTCTCTTTTTCTCATTATGAACTCTTGAGTTTCTGATTTGGAAACTAGGTAACACCACTGACAGGGGCTTCTCTATGTGGAAGTGCAAAGTTAACAATTAGTCAATCACACTCACACTTGACCAATGTATATAGTACCCCATTTTTCAGTTGTTCAATCCAAAAATATTGGTTATTGATTTAAAACAATTCATGGTTAAGGAAGAAATTATAAATAACCTCTAAAGCATATGTTATATGAACTTCCCCAAAACAAATATAAATTTAAACCTTGAGATAATTCAAATACCAAATCGTAATATGAAAAGCATCATACAAAAATTGCTTTTATAGATGGATTTAAGGCTTGAGAAACCACTGGGGAAATAAAATCGAAAAAGCAGGTGAAGTGGGTCATAACAGTAGGACAGCAAAAAGGTAACTAATAATGAGAACGGGCTTTGAAATCACCTGAATTTCCAGACCTTGATTGAACTGTCTTCACGACCTGAGATATAGTCCATTGTTTATTGGAACCTGAACTAACCTGTTTTCCGGCCCAGAAATTAGGATAAAGTATGCATGAGAAATTATTTTCAAAGCAGGTAGGTAACTAAAACCAGGCAAAAAATACATACCTGAATAAGAACTTTGATAGTATCAAGTGGGTAAGTCACAGCTGTGCCCATTGTCACCGAACCCACAGCAGCAATAGCATGGGTTGCAAACATATTGTTCTTCAGATATTCATCCATTCTGAAAAGAAAGAAGAAAAAAAACTGACTTGAGTTGGGTCCTCATTAAAGTCAGTTCTTTAAACAACATTTCTAAGTTACAGAACTAACCAACATAACTCCAAAAAAATTATATTTACCGCACAATGTTTTCACCAAACAGTTACAATACACATAAATCACAGGCATAATTACCAAATCTCAAACAACAAATCTATCATCAAGTGAAGCACAAATAGCTCAGTCATTTCTTCGATCAGTTCACACGTCTTAACTCTTAATGAGTAACCAGCTCAAATACTAAACACACAAAACTAACCAACATACGTCAAAAGAAATAAATTCACATTTCCACTCATTGCTTTTACCAAACACTTACAATACACATAAATCAAGTGAATCACAAATTGCTCAGTCATTTTGTCAAACACTTCCCTAACTAACAATGAGTACCCAACTCAGGTGTCGACACACAAAAGAGGCACGCGGAAAGAGAAAACTACTAGTATACTGCAGGAGAGTAAGTTTCATAACTAACCAATTTAACCGAAAAGAAAATCAATTTTCACATTTTCATTATTTGGTTCCCCAAAAGTTCACAATGCACATAAACCAAAAAGCTAAACCTCAAACAATTTATAAGTCATCAATTGAATAACAGTGAGTACCCAATTCAAACAGTACACACACAAAAGAAACACCTGGAAATAGAACATTACATGTACACTTCGAGTTCCAGATAGTAGCTCTTGGTTTCAAGACTAAGTAACCAATATAACAGGAAAAAAAATGAAATTTTCAAATTTTCATTATTTGGGTTCGCCGAAAATTGACAATGCAAGTAAAGATAAGAACTAAACCCCAAATCCCAAACAAAATATCAGTCCTTAAGTGAAGTTCAAGTCACTCAGTCATTTCGTCGAACAGTTCACGTGCATTACAACGAGTACCCAACTCAGGTGTAGACGCACAAAAGAAACACACGAAAAGATAAAAAAATTACCTGTATATACTGCTAGAGAGTTGATCTCGCAAGCTTGAGGCAATGGCTGGAGCTGATTCGGTATCGGTTTCGCAGAGAACAGAGTCACTGTCGCGAGTCTCGGCCGTTTGGGTTCAATTGTGGAAGAAGGTCGCTGAGCTCTGCTTCTGGTCACAAACAATGTTTTAAAAACCGACTCGGAGGTCAACCCGGTCAGTTCACCGGGTCAACCGGCCGGGTCACTGATTTTTTTATTTTTAAATATAATATAATATACAGTTATATATAATACCAAATTATGATCCACGCTTAACCGCAACATCCATTTTGGAGTAATCCAAAATAAAAAACCCACCTACAAACGGTGAAGCAGATCCGTATTGTCGCCTACGCCTTGAGAAGCTCCATCAGTGTTGCCGCCGCCGGTCGAAACACTGTTTAGGAAGCTAATTTCATCTTCCTTAACAAATAGGAGTCTTTATCGTCTTAATCCTCATCATCAATCATCTTGTTCAATAAATTACAAGCAAAGAATAGAAGAAGAAAAATAAAATTAAAAAAAAAATGAAACTCAGAAACTAACCAACACATTGAAGTTGCAGAGCTGCGAAGTGAAGAAGAAGAAGAAGAACAGGTTTTTAGGTTTTTTTTTTCTTTCTGTTTTTCATATATATATTTTTTTTTTGCATGGAACATTATTTTGTTTCTATATGGGCTCGTTATCTTCTTAAAATAAGCCCAAATATGCTTGGGTTGGACTTGTTGAGCCCAACAAATCAATTTTGTAACCCGGCACTGGTTTTGCCGGTTTTGACCTGAATTCCGGGTCTGGACACAACCGGACCGGTAAACCTGCCGGGTCAACCGGTTCACCCCGACCGGTCCGGTTTTTAAAACATTGGTCACCA
This sequence comes from Pelargonium nanum, assembly GCA_036897485.1. Lineage (NCBI taxonomy): Eukaryota > Viridiplantae > Streptophyta > Magnoliopsida > Geraniales > Geraniaceae > Pelargonium > Pelargonium nanum. Next base: position 1,365 of record JAYMTF010003583.1, on the reverse strand, counting down.
AGTGAACAACATTTCCATTCAGTTAACGCTAGTTGGGCCTAATTTTTCAAGCCCAAACGTCGTAGGCCCAATAGCAACTTTTTATGAGTACGTAACCGACACGAAATTAGCGTTGTAAGCTCATATATTGTGTCGTGTTTGTGATGGGCTTCTAAAATAGGCACATGCGGTTAATTATTCATATCGTGACACATGCTTAAAAGTATAATTATAAATTGATCGTAGTAATACTAGACAACAACCAACAAAAGAAGCCTAAGCTGAAGACAAAATTTAAACCTAAATTTCAAAAAACCGGCCAAGCCAGCAAATACGGTCACCAGAATTTCACCGGATTTGATTTGCTTTGAACATACTTCTGGCCAACATATAACTCGGTCTAGTTTTGAAACATTGAGAAAAATTAAACTGAATTTCTAAAAAACGGCCTATTACAAATTTAGCCACCAGGTTCCATCGATTTTGACGACCAACATACTTCTGGCCAACCAGTTGTTCCGGTCCAATTTTCAAAATATTGGATCCGTATGTGCATGAAATAAAACTTTCAGTCAACACATGATACGAGCCATGTTACCAAAAATTTAAATGAATTGTCACATCACCACTCATTAACGAATTTAGCATTGGTAATGAATTTGACATATTTGTACAAAATTGAAAGCTTACTCTCCCACCCTATTCGCCCGTGTTCAAAAATATCCTTACAGTTAACACTCGATAAATTGTTTTATCTAACACTTAAAACCGATATGGGGATGCACCTTAAAATCACTTGATATATAAGTAATAATCTCGAGTTATGCAAAAAGTTGAATATGAGACACTTTTATGTTTATATATTTATTTGCTTTTAAAAGAAAGTGTTTGTTACATAAACTATTCTTTTATTAGCATACCATATGTATATAGTGGAGAGTGGAGACTATTGATTACATTATAAGATCCCATAACCTTACTCAGATGAACATGTTTTTTAGGTTTTAAACTACCTTATGCTCAGAACCGATATGAGGATGCACCTTTAAATCACCCGATATGTTGAAGTGGGTGATGTCTCTCACATCGAAAAAATAAAAAGTTAAGTGGCTACATATAATGGTGCAAGTGAAACCCTACAAATAAGGTTGACCTTTTAGTATGGGAAACCCAAACCATTATGTTTAGCTCATTTATGAAATTTAACATGGTATCAGAGCGGGTTTTGATCCATACTTGGCCCGAAGGTGGCCCGTATATATCATCTCCCCCTGTGGTCTCCGGCCCGCTTGCAGATGGATATATCTGCATCGACGTATGGAAGAGAAATGCCTACACGTGAGGGGGAGTGCCGATTTAAGATGCCCCCGATTGTGCACGTGACGA
>JAYMTF010003582.1:0-14878 GCA_036897485.1 Pelargonium nanum | reverse complement strand
CCACGTACTCTATCAATTTGAGAACGAAATAATAATCCAAATCAGGGGCACTGGGTAAACCCTCCCCCCCAATCTGTCGGATGTCCACACACATCCACCAAAGAACTGAATAATCCAAATCAGGGGCACTGGGTAAACCCTCCCCCTGATCTGTCGGATGTCCAAGCGCATCCACCAAAGTACCGCTACCTGCTCCCGCCGAACCAGACCCCAAATCCTCCGGCTTGCCTGTGACCTGGTCCTCCCCGGACTGAACCCCAACACCGCATTGCCCGACGCTCTTCCCGGACTGAACTCCGCCATAGCCACGACCTCCGATGCTGATGCTGATACCCTGAATCTTCCGCTGCCGATGCCCTAAACCTTCCGCCCCCTACTTACCGAACACAACCCGCAACTCAAAAATATCCAGCCAACAATGGAGGACAAGCCAGACGTCCCTTCCCCCTTTAAAGTTACCGTTTGCCGAACCCTACCCGCCACAGATGAAAGTCCTAACCACCCCTTCACTAAACTTTAGCCGCCACTTTACAGCAAACCCTAAACTAAACCCTAGTTTGGAACTCTCATGAGAGAGAAGACCGCAAAAGAGCACGTTGTGATAATCTCATTTTAGTATTAAAACAATATTTTTTAAAAATTATAAATAAACATTTTGCGACGGATTTGGCTAGCTATTTGCGACGGATATCCAGCCAATTCATTCGCAAAATGTATTAGCAACGGATTTTGGTTTGTTGCAAACAACTCATTCATGTTATAAAATCAATATTTTCTTCCGGTATACCCAATGTGAAAGCTTCTAGCCCTCGGGACTAAACAAGTACTAAAAGTTACAAGAAGCGCATAAGTCGACAGAAAGAAATTGTTATATCTCAACTTTAAAGGTGTTGATCTCAATTTGATTGTGATCTGCTCTAGTTAGCCTTATCTTGCTGTTCAAACTCTCAATGTGTCATTTCCACATGTGGATCCACAACATTTTAACAAACCTCTACAAGAGTGCCTGAAGCTTCTTCACTTCTAGTGTTACTAGATTTTGTAACATCATCTAGATAATGCTGATACATGTAGGAAACAAACCCCCAAACTGCCAACAGCAATGCCATCACCTTCACTCCATCCATCTTGTCTTTGAAAAATATGACTGCAAGAACAGGAACAGCAGGCAAAGCCAAGGTGCTAATCACATTGGAGAACAGAGAAGACACCTCAAAGATCAAACCCAGCAACCCCACTGAGGAAATTTGCCATGTCAGTGCTGTCCACACCAGAGTCATCACATAGGACACCTTACCCTCTCTGTACTCCTCCATCTCCTTCTCCAAGCTTGCCCATTCTCCACTTGCAAAGAGCCCAACCACACACCCACAAGTGGCAACAAATGATGGATATATCTGCATATCCAGCACAGCAGAGAAGGTTTCTCTATTTATGACCTTCTGGAATGATAGCTGCACCAGAGAGAGGTACAAAGAATACGCAGCTGATGCGCCGAGTGTGCATAGGAACCCAATGATGTACTTCCCTTTGGAAATTCCTGTGACGGTATCAGAATCTGCGTGGACTGCGAGGAGGGAGGCTGATACGGTGAGGAGGACGAGGGAGTTGAGGATAAAAGGAGTGAACTTTTGTGAGTTGAAGAGGAAAGAGAAGAGGGCATTGAAGGCCAATTGGGTCGCGCATAGAAGGGAGTATGTGGAGACTGGGAGGTATAGGAGTCCATATGAATACATCAAGTTGTCGCCTGTCAACAGTATTCCAAATGCAAGGTAGAGGAAGGCGAGGGTGGAGAGTTTTGGAGGGCTTGGAATGGTTGGTTTTGTGGATGGTGGGAAGAAGAATATAAGAGGGAGAAGAATAGGGAAGCCGGCGGATTGAACAAACGTTGCCATCCATTTGCTGTTTCCGCCTTTGTCATAGTATAGTCTTCCCAAAAGAGTAGCTGCAGATTGTCCGGCCAGAAGAAAAAGGGTGTAGAAGGACACACGAAGCCACCACTTGTAGTGTATGAGTTTTGGAAGCCGCATTCGCTTGGTAATCGAAGTGTGATTCTTTGAGTTCGGTTCTCTGTCATCAACTAGTGAATTTAAACACACAAATATATCAACAGATCATAGATACATGTACATGTTTTAAATTCTGAAGCTATGATCTTCACTATCTATCCAGATTTTCAGTATCCATGAATTGGCATGTATATTACTACATCAAACGTGAAAAAAACAATGAAAGTTCAAATTAAGTAGCAGCGAATACAGTAACTGACCTCTTGTTTGTAGTTCAATCTCATGAGCAGCCTCCATGGAAGATAAGAGACAACTAAACTCCTACACAATCACAAACAATAAGCAAAGGATCATTTCAGCTGATTATTCAATGAGTATATGATATTTTATAGAGTCAAAGAGGAATGGGAATGCAATCGAATATCAACCAGAACCAGAAGTCAAATAGCCTTAAATGGCTGCAAAGCAGGACAAAAGGTTGGGTTTGTTTGTTCCCATCCCTATCAAGTAGAGTTGTAGTCAAAATTGGCATCTGCACATTTCAATTGTAGGTGCCGTTTCATTTTGCTTGTCTAGTTCGAATTCATCTTCAGAATGGGATTGCTTTTCTTTTAGGCATGACAGATTACATGAAAGAAATGTTACCTTCTGAAGATGAATTTGAAGGAAAGGTTCGCATCAGAGAATCAAATAGCATAAGAACAATTGAGAAGTCTGGGGCTCAATTTATCATAGCATCTTGACCTCCTGCAAACCAAACCAGGCACAAATTTGGCATCAATTGGCACTAGTAGTTAGATATTTTGGCCACAAATTTTGTAAACAATCTCCTACGCAAAATCATCACCACCAAAGACCACTGCTTTTAAAAGGCATAGATTTGTTATCTGGCACTATATGTGCAAGAATAAAAATTTGTTAAAATAGAATCTAACAATAGTTGCTAAAACTATTACTAATCAGAAAGCAAGAAAACTCGTTTGTAGCTCATTGCATTGCGAAAAAGAAACAAAATATCTATTCAAGGTAATAAATCTGAAGAAACATCACAATGATTATGATCAATCCAATCCATTTCACAACAGTTCCCGCATCACAGTTTTTCTACTCCTAGGGCTCTACTAGCTCTTTAGAAACTATCCCTCGGTTACAATCCACCAACAAACACTTCTGACAAAAACCATAATGAAAAAAGATGACTAAATCAAATATATATTTATCCAGGGTAAAAATGGTTGAGAAACCAAACAGCACAAAGCCTATAGTATGCAAGATGTTTCGGACAATGTTGCATTAACAAGCACATCCACCGGACTGAGGTTGAGACTGTGCTGCACCGCTGGAAGACTTCAAATTCACGTCAACCATATCTTCTTGCTTTGTCGAAGAAAGTGTTTCCATTCCTGGTAAAGCTGCAGCAATTTTCCGGAACAACGCCTGCAGCACAATTACCAATGAACTAAAGTTGAGAAAGAGAGATATCCTAAGCACTTGCACTAGATAGGACTTAGGAGAAGGGGGCATGGTATTAGATTCTACTGGCTTTAATAATTATCACACGCAACAGAAAAGCATCATATTTTTAAGAGAGCTATGCACCCTACTAATGGGCTCTTTTATCTCATCCAAGATAATGCTTGTTCTTTAACTATTTTTTTTTTTTTTTTATCAGCAACTTGTTTTTTAACTATTGCCCCATTAAAAGTATAAAGGTTGGATCCTAAACCTCATGAACATAAATTTTACATGTTTATAGTTTCAACTCAGAACCAATTGAAAAGGGAAGCATTCAATGAGAAGTTTAGTGGAGTAACAAGCTGCAGATATATACCTTTATATTGAAGCCAGCTTTTGCACTGGTTTCAATGAACATGACGTTAAGGTCACGAGCTTTGGCTTCTCCCTCTTCTATAGAGACTTGTCTGTAAAATCATTCACACATGAACATTATTATTATCCAACAATGCAAGAAAATTCAAATAGAATATAAAGGAAATCATTCACAACTACAAACACTCATGTCATTGTTGAATATAAAGTCCCACGTTGGAAAAAAAAATGAAAAGATTTGAATTAACTTTATAGGTGGAAGTCAAACCCAATTATTAAGGCCGACTTTTAGTACAATCCTCTATTTTGAGAGTTTGCCAAACTTTTAATCCATCATTCTTCAATATATGATGTTTCCTACTTTGTGTTTTCATGATAATTTTCATGTTTTTATTTTTGCTCCACATGCTGCATGTGAGAGGAACAACCACACATTGAGGTTCATGTCCAAAACAAAAAGGTTACGACACCCGATGATATTTATAAGGGTTATCACAACCAAAGAAATAAATACATAATTCTAAGAAACTTGTTAGTGGTCAACAATTCGTGATTAGGTGGGAATTAGCAATCCACATGACGAGTTGACACGTGAGGGGACTATTTGAGAATAAATTATTGTATTATATTGATAGTTGACCTCAATAGAAAGTCCTGGATTTGGTAAGAGCAACCTTAATGAATTTGGATGAGCCAAGAATACGTAGCCTGGAAGTGACGAGGTTGATGGATTAAGAGAGCTGAGAGCAACCTACAAAGAAGCGACCTTGAAAACCCATTATCAAGGTTAAGCTGAGAGCACCAAGGAAAAACTAGGACAAAGAAACCATTGTTAAGGTGAATTCAGAGCACCTAGGAAGCAGTGACCTTTTTCCAGGCAGCATGAAGAATTAAGGTAAACTGAGAGCACCTGGGATGAAGCGACCTTTTTCATAAAGAGCACCTAGGAAGAAGGGACCTTGATAACAAAGGTTTAAATTTATTAATTTATCATGAAGAAGGTGGGTCTAAATTTATTAATTAGACTACATACAAAGGTTTGAGTTTATACTACTAAAAGGTCAAAACCTTATAAGTAGAGTTTCACTTCCACCATCATATGTAACTTATTCGCTTTATACTTTTTCAATGCGCCACTTTCATCACTCCCCCTCACGTGTAGTACACATTTTTTAGTCCTAAGCTCAATACTTGTACAATTGGGGTCTTTTAAAATCAACATTCCCCTCACGCGAAGACATTTCTCTACTACACATGGGCCACTACAGACATATCTTTCTGCAAGTGGGTCGCATACCACAAGAGGATCTTACATAATCAGGCCAAGGCCTAGATCCAGATTTGCTCTAATACCATGTTAAGGATCAACTCAACTAAAAGCTATAAACACAAGAAAATAGTGTGTAGCCATAAGGCCTATATCCACACCCCCCAAATGCCAGAAGGGCTATATTTGTATTCACTAACTTGATGTATTAAGTACAATGAACCCACTTTGTAATAGATATAGAAGATACACATGCTAATAAACAGATTACAAGAATCACTCCTCAATCTAATGATGTGCTCATTCAAATCTCACAATTTACTACACAGTTAAATCTCGTGATTTACCATACAATCAAATCTCGTGAGATCTACTTAATCAAATCTCGTAATCTACTACAATATCAAATCGCATCACATGATTTAACATGGGAAATTAGCGGTCAAGATTTTAACAAACTATATGTCAATTGGTCGTTCTTCTCAACATTTGAGATTTACGAATCAGGTTACTCATGTTAGGGTATTTGGTTCTATATTAGGTATGTTCCTAATGGAGTCTATAATTTACCATTGATACTAATAAAATTAATATTTTCTTACAAAAAAAAAAGGAAATTAGCATATACCATTTCAGATATATATATATATAATCATTAAATTTGAATGTTTCTTTTCTCTCCCTTTCATGTAACTTGATTTGCTATAAGCCTAACGTGCTTCCAAAGGAAAAGACACAGAGAAGACGAAAATGAGTGATGTAGCAATGGAAACACAGTACAATTATTGATTCCAGTGACTCCTACAAAGCCACCTGCAACTAATCATAGGCTGAAACTAGTATATCACAAAAGGTAATGGAGAAACAAAACTAATTTTTCTTCCGTCAAATTTTCAAAAGAAAAAATCAAGTGTTACTGAACAATGTTGTGGGATTAGATTTGAATGCATTGTCTCTTCAAATGAAGTTTGAGGGCGTACTTGTTGAGCCTAAAAGCCTAAGCACTTAAACGTAGCCCAATATAAAATATTTAAATCTAAAATAGTATCAAAGCGGTTTTGGTCTGGGCCTATAGCCCGGTTGTACAACATCGTCCTATGGTCTTCGGTCCACATGCATAAGTATATGCATGCAGTGACCCACACGTAAAAGAAAGATGCATACACATGAGAGCGATGTTGAAGTAAAATCCTTGACTACGCACGTGTCGAGTTGTCCATAAGACTCGCACGTGAGGGAGAGGGTTGAAAATAAAGTCTCACATTAAAAAAAAAATATGAAAAACTACATATAAAAGTGAAAGTCAAACTCAACTAATAAGATTGCTATTTTAGTGTAGGAAACCCAAAGCCTAATATCTAGCCCAATAGAAAATATGAAAATCTAACCATAACATACAATTGTGCTTTTGTTTACACATAACTATTAGCACAGATGCAGAAAATTGTTAAGGAGAGGCTATCCGCCTGCTTGGACTTTGATAATTTCTGCTTCTAAGTGCATGTAGGAGCAAATAGGTCTTTGGGACTTGGGAATAGCCTAATTCAACTGACTGAACTACAAGGATTTTACTTTTGTTTGGAAGGAGGAAGAGTATAAAGATAATTAACTTACTAGCCAAATAGAACTATGTTTATCTAAAGATAAATAAGCCAAAAGCCTGACAGTGGAAAAAAAATAATAAAGCACGTAATTCTGCAACATGACAGAACTTGAATAATAAACATTGTCTATTCTGCCTTTACAGTAAGATGAATATTTTTTCTACTTCATGATCTCTTTTCTTTACAAAATAAATATAGATTCCATTAGGTAACGCCCTAAAGCCAAATAAGATGAAAGGATGGAATTCACTCTTGGATTCCAACTTGTACATCTAATCTAGGAGCAAAAGAGGCATATTTTTTAGTTCTGAAAGGACATGGAGAGTGACAGAGAGACAGAACAACAAATGGGGAGAGTTGGATATTTGCAGCTTATCCAGGGGGCATTTCCGTCCTCTCAAATACACCTTCCACATTTAGATCACGTCCTCATAGACAGAAATAAAACTATCAATCTATCATAAGTTCAACATAAGGAATCAGTGGAAATGCACTGATCCTCATAGACAGAAATAAAACTATCAATCTATCATAAGCTCAACATAATGTAGTATCAAAAGCAGTGGAAATGCACTGATCCTCATAGACAGAAATAAAACTATCAATCTATCATAAGTTCAATACATAATGTAGTATCAAAAGCAGTGGAAATGCAATGCAAACAAAACCAATAAAAAGGAAGACAAATATATCTTTATCATATATTTCAAGTAATGTTTACCTTTTATCAACAAGGTCAGTTTTGTTAGCAACAAGGACTATAATGACGTCACTGCCCCTCTCAGTCCGGACCTCTTCAATCCATTTTGAGGTGTTAAGAAAAGTTTGTCGGCCTAAATCACAAAGACACTAATAGTAGTCAGAAAAAATCCATTGTGTACAACAGCATGATACAGAAACAATAAATAGACAGGCGATCAAGCAAGTCAGTTAGATAGCTAATCCATCTCAATCAAAGGGAAAACATGTATCTGTTACTTATACAAGTTTGCAACCTTATAAGAAACAATCTACTCAATAGCATACAATAAAAAAGCTTTTGGCTCTATTCTTCTTGAAATATTATAAAGGACAAAATCAAAACCTACTTACTTGCAACATCATAAACAATTACTGCGACAGAGGAATCCCTAATGTAGCTTGGAATAAGACTCCTGAATCTTTCCTGACCAGCAGTATCCCTGCAAGCATATAAAATAACTCAGGAGCAATATTCTAAAAGGTAAACCAACAGGATAGGAGGAAAAGAATGTCTTAAATCACAATGAACACAATCATCTATGGCTGATATTTCTTTTTTTAATCATAGGCGCATCTAATTACGTTATATATGTTTCATAGGCGCATCTAATTACATTATATATGTTTCATAGGCGCATCTAATTACATTGTATATGTTTAATCATAGTGTTTCATCATATATTCAAATTTACTAAACATTGCTGAAAGAGTTTATGTTTTCTAGTCAATTCTAGTTTGTCAAACATTAGAGCAAACAAATTAAGTTATTGATTACACCACAAATGACAAAACCTATTATTCTCTTTTTGTGTATAAACTATTTAAAAGATCCAATCCAAACACTAACGGCAAAAAGACATCTGACTATCTGAGCTAATAAAAAGCAGCTCCTGGCAAGCTATCTTGCATGCAGTTCTTCGTCAACGAAGAAGATGAATAAGTCCCCAAAAACCATCATCCATGGACAGAACACAAAACAAGTGTGATGATATTCAAGTAATCTTGCTGCTCCCAAAAAAATTTTAGCTATACAAGTTGAATACACAAAAAGAAGAACAAATACTCTAGGGACATTCATAGGGAGCAAGGTCATTATTAATGTAGAGCGATTGAAGTATAGCTTGGAATGTTCAAATTAAGAAGGGCTCTGATTCTCTGGCTGATATCATGCAAAAGAAGCATTTGTTGCCCAAAACTTCTGAGGATAACAGATACTCGTGAATTAAGCTTCCTTCTCTCTCTCATTATTACGGTATGAAGAGTAATATTAGTTAAAGAAACAAACCACAGAGACATACAAAAGATGAGATCACACAAATCTGGGACAATATCCATGACACAAGAATACAAACAGCTAAAACTAATACATAAACTTAAGCCATAGGCTTGAGCCCACATAACCGTAACTGAGCAGATAAATCTGTATTTTGGATCGGCAGTCCTATCAATAAGAGAATTATATATAATAATTTTGCAATAAAGCCAGAAACAGATAAAACTTTCATTGTAGGCCAAGCATAACTTAGTAGTTGGTACAACAAATCTTCAGGTTTAGACTCTTACCACAGCTGCAGACGAACAGTGCGATCTTCAAGATACATTGTCTTCGATAGAAAATCAATACCAATTGTAGCCTGATAATGAATTTACCATATAAGCCCAAACACAATAAATAAATAACATCATAGCATAATAAAATGAATCCAATTTATCAAACACAACAAATCCAGTTAAGACTAGCAAAGATGTGCTAAGGAAGTAGTCTAATATCAATAAAAGCACCACATCCACCCAAAAGCTTCAAATTAGTTATCAAGGCACACAAATGGTCTAGGCCATCTAGATCAGACTGTGCTCTTAAAATTCAAAACAAGCAAAATCTGGATCATGGGTTTTGAAAGTATAAAACTAACTAGTTCCCGGAACAACAAAAGGATGTGAATTTTCTCGTTTCCGTACTTGTAGCGAACAGCACTTCTAGAAGTATGTAATCAATTTCTTAGATACTCATTCCGCTCAATTCCTCAGTTTTCCCGAGAACCAAACAGAAAAACACGTACACCAGAGTTCAAACTAAACTTGCCACATGCACACACGCAAAACAAAACAAAAAACAAACACAGACAACGAGAGATCCGCCATGGAAGAGAAAGAGGATCACAATAACAGAAAAGAGTAGGTGGATTTAGATCTGGTTAAAAACATACCTGGTAAGTGGTATCGAACTTGTCGTACATGAAGCGCGTGATGATGCTGGTCTTGCCGACGGATTGATCTCCCAAGAACACCAGCTTGTACTTGGCAAGAGCTGAGACTGGTGCCATTTCTACAGGGGGCGAGATCTCAGATTAGGAGCACAGAACCAGAGATGTTGGAATCGGAGAGGGAGTATCTGATCGAATCGGAGAGAGAGAGAGGGTCTGTTTGGTTTGGTATGGTCCGGATTTTGGGTTTATTGGATTCGGTGTTGTGTTATTAGTAGCTTCCATTTGACGTGCGAGACGAAGGTCACAGGGAAAGAGAGCTGACGAGTTTTTCTGGATTTGAAAATTGTATTGGGCCTAGTTGTCCGCCTGCTTTCCGCGTTTTTGAGTTTCAGATTCGTGTCATTTCTACGACTTGTCGTCTTGGTTCAGTGCTACAAAAAAAAAATAGTTTTTTTTTTACATTTAGATACATAAAATTTTCCACAATATGCACTTAACACAATAAAATTGTTGGGTCTTTTTTGTTTGGAGTCAAATTGAGCATGTGTCGATCTTCTTGATCACGTGTTCTGGTAAATGTGTGAGTTTTGTTTTTAGGTTCTCGGGTTCTGGACGGGTTTAGAAATTTAATTTTGTTAAGGCAAATTATAAAGATACAAAGTTTATCGAATTATAGTCATAATTTTCAATTCTTGTAGAGCAAAAGTAACTTATTTATCAAATAATATAGTCAAATATGATGAATAAGTTAGTGTGATATTGAGCACTCGTGGAGATTAGGGTGTATTACTTGTCTAGAAACTCAACCTTTAGTGTGATTTTAGTCTCTCAATTTGAGGGTAGGATGTTTTTTAGTAGGGATGTCCAACACTTAGCGTGATTTTGAGTTTCCAAGGATGTTAGGGTGGCCGGCTAGTCGGAAGATCTAATACTTGAACTGAGGCTTCCAATGAGGGTACGTAGGAGACTTTTGCGAGCCTCGAAGAGGAGATGAGGCCTTATCGAGTCTCCGAGAGCCTCAGGGATCAGAGTTAGGAGAGCCTCGGGGCTCGAATCGTTTAAAAGAGCGTCAAAAGGATTTTTTAAACGAGCGGGAGTGAACGAACAAGCGAAGAAAAGAGGTTATAAGGAAGAGCAGATTGAATGTGTTATACTACCTAGCCAAGTTATTGCAACGAAATGTGAGATTCATTACAAAAGAGAGTTGGCTCGCGGGGGAATGAAAGGGTTCAATTTTTATTTATAGGCAATATCAAACACTGAGAAGAAGACTCGAAATAGAGATCTCGTGAGTAACCAACGTCTTAAACCGTTTGTCTCTATAGTTGTTGGTGACAAAATATTGTGACGAGTTTCAAAGTTCCGGCTATGTAGGTGACTTGTTTCAACGCTTGTGTCTTTCGTTTGTTTCATCGTTCTTCAATCGAGTTTCTCACCTAGACTTTCTTCTTAATATGAGGTGGCTTAATAGGTTCACATGTCAACCTCCAAGTAGGTTATAATTTAATTTGCGAAATTTCTTGTAGCATCAAGTATCATATATTACAACTAACTATATGAACTGTGAATAATTTGTATCATCAGTTAAATTTAGTAGAAAAGTCACTTTCATGGCTAAAAAATTTAATTTTACTGTTTTTCTTATTTTATGAATCTGAAAGAGATAGTGTTCTGTTTCTGTATAATGTGTCATCTTAGTGGGTACAGCAATGTACATGTTCTGGTGCTAATCAAGGAATTTTGGGAATTTTTTTCACATTTCATATTCTGGCAAACCCATTTTGGTTCCGTTTTGTTATTGTTATGTGGGTACCATTTCTTAAATTACAACCATATTGCAAAATAATGACCTAATAACATCTTTGATTCTTTCGTCTGCATCAAAATAAAAATTAAGACACTCGTCTAAGGACGAATCTAGTATAAAAGAATAGTTGGTAGTGATAGAAGAAACTGGTGTGGTTCTAAAACTACAAGACTGCTAAATGCACTACAAGCATACGTTACGCTTGAGACATATTCGCGACGGAATATGGTCGTTTTTGACGGTTTTATGATGGATTTCCGTCGCAAAATTCGTCGCAAAGGTAACATATTCTTGCAGTGATATATTGTGAGAAAAAAAAAACTGATATACCAAAATATGCAAAAAACAGCTAATCTAGAACAAAATGACAAGTTACTTAAAAATATATGAAGGGACACCAAGCCTCTGTGTAATGCACAGTGCAATATCAGACAACTGAAACAAATTACGATTCTCCACAACCAATGGAGAAGCTTCTCCACCTTTGCTCGCAAAACTTTCCTCACACGTTGCAGCCACTTCCATTACTGCACCAACCCACATACCAGCAATGTGGTAGTCCCCAGACATAAAGGCTCCGATGGAAACCACCAGCGTCTTGGCCGCGTCCGAGTACAGCTCCGAGCAATCCTTCAAGCAAGCCAGTGCGTAAGTATCGAACGTCCCGGTGCTATTCAGCAGAGCATCGATCCTCTCGATCGTGCTTGTAGTGTTTTCAAGAGCCAGCTCCATGGCAATGATGCCTAGTCCTTGGAGGTTGGTGGCATGGCTGACAGGGACGGCCTGGAGAGAAGTTACACAGAGATTGAAGTCGAAGATTGGCGAATCATCGGCGCATTTCTTGCAGGTTTTGCGTATTATGTCGCCGGGTGCTGCAGCGATGATGACGGAGCAGAAGCAGAGGAAGCAGAGAGTGTGTGATGAGAAGAGATTTGAGAAGCTCCACATTTTATTTTTTTTTTGGATTTTTTTAGATCTGTGAAGTGTTGTTGTTGATGGTTTATAGCTTGGTTGAAGCCAGTGATGGTCTTGTTTGGAGGAAGCTTCGTTGAGAGTAAATGAGTTTTTGTTTCTTGCCCAGCTATGGCAACTAATGAGGGTTTTAAATGAGTAAATGACAAGAGTTATGTGCTGAAAAATGCATGGTTCGAATATATTTTTGTGTTTGTGCATGTTGCAGATTTGTGACTTGTGAGTGAAGGAAGCTTCTTGGAAACATGCTGTTTTTACTAGTGGGGATAATATTTAATACTTCCTCGTCCCCAAATCAACTTTCACTTTCTCTCAAAGTTTTGTTCGAAATGAGCGTGCACTTCTCTTTTTCAATTATGCACGTGATCATATAACCGTTAGTTGAAGAGTAATAAGTTTTACCAACGCCTGCATATACAAGAGGATAATACGACGAGACCATCGTTCTGAGATTTCAGGTTTGAGACTCTCGATGACAACAGTAGTGTTAGTTACAAAATATGATGAAGTTTTGATTTGAATGACCGAAAATGGTGAAGCAAACTCAGTTGAATAATACGATATGTTTTGTCTTAATAATTGACACTTCGTTTTTTGTGACATATAACTTTATTATCCCATTACAAAATCTTGATGCACATCGCTTGTAAGTGATATTTTTGTCACCATAAAAATAAGTGTATATCAGTCTTACATGTCATCATCTCAACAAACCGTCACATAACGATAATTTAATTCTAACTAACTCATTAATATAGTTTGCGCAAATCTATTTGTTGATACATGAAAATTTATAATTACGTGCACCCAAAAAGGGTTCGGGTAAACCCTGCAATTGTCACTTTGGGCCATGACCTGGTTAGCTAAGAGCGGACCTAGTTTGAAGATGAGTCATCAAAAAAATCTTCGAGAGAACTTGACACGTTCTCTACTTCGAGGGGATCAATAGTTGAAAAATAACGAGACAAGTGATAATTGAATCGGACCCCAAACAAACGTGAAAATGTAAGAAATGTAAAAAAAAAAAAAAAAGGAATCCACCAAGTAGTCTATCTCCATCCTTGGAGAACTCCCAAAGAAATGGGGATGCCTACCGCATAACTCAAGAAAAATAGAACTTTGGACAATCTAACCCTATGAGAACTCCCCTAGTTCGTTTGGCTTGTCATATGCTCAAGTTACGTTAGGAAGCGTAAACTTATAAATTTTGATTCGTGCACTTCCAGGCCTCCCACATGGCACATACTACTTAATCACAAATGATAGTTTCATGTCTCTAAAAGGCTCCTGTATGGTACATGATCATGAGTCTATTGTGTCTCCAAACATCCCCTCCTCAATGAGACATGCTAGGCTCCCGCCTCACAGTAGTCTCCTAAATAAGACCAAGTGCCCGAAAAAAAAGGTACGCATATGAAGGCAAGTCACAAGCCCATGACAAACTCCACATTTTAAATGGTCAATCAAGCGCCACCATATTGGCATATTGATTCGAAAATCTAAATACATATCTCATGAAAAAAAAAATTCCATTATACACATTTACATTGTCTCTACGTCTTCAGTAACCAAACTCTCGAAGTAGAGTCTTGTTCTCAAGTTTGAGTTAGTTTCTCAATCACAACTCAAATATTTCGTTTAATGATGTGTTGCACTTACAGAGTCTCCAGTAACCTCCAACCTTATCCTTTAGGTAAAACGCTTTGAATTTAAACAAAACCGCAAACAACCTTCCTAACGCGTTAAAATAAAAAAGCTAATATACTTTTTTGACCTTGAGTTAGAGAGGCTCATCACACCCGAGTTTTACACTATCACCGTTAATATTGTAAACGTGGCATTATTAAAAAAAACAAAACAAAATCAGTTATTTGCCTACCATTTTTTAGCGCAAAAAATAATTAATTTATTACTTTGATTTAGACAATAACAAAAATTAGGGACTTGAATACCAACTCACCCAAATAGGCATGCGAAAGAGACTGAATACCTAACTACCTCACTAGTTTTGTAACCCAGCTTTGCTCGGGTCTTCATTATTTTTTTTTTGACATAAAGGTCTTCATTGCTTTAGTGTCAAAAGTTAACGGCAACTTATATTTTTTATAGAATAAATAAACAATCACATATTTCAATTTTTATTGTTTACTATTTGCATTAGTGGCTCGGTTTACAAATATTGCGGTCCATTTTAGTCGATTTGGGTGAATACAATATTCACTTTTAGTTTTTTTTTTTAATTTGGATTTGAACTCTTCAGACTTACCAATTAGTATCCCACTATTTAAATTATTGTTGAACTGAGCCACTAATGAAAATAGTGAACAATTATTTGTATAAACAATTTTCACTTTATTCTTCAATTCCCATCTATATATGACATAATAAATTGAACCTTATTTTTTTTTTTAGGGCAAATAACGCTTTATTAATTCAAATTA
>JAYMTF010003581.1:0-14878 GCA_036897485.1 Pelargonium nanum | reverse complement strand
TTTTTTACCATAAACATTTTCACTAGTTATATTAAATACATGAGAAAATACATGTAAATAAAATACATGTGTGAATCCTCTTCCTTTTAAAAATTAAATCCCGTCACTCCTCATTCGCCTTGGTCACTCACTATTTTTCTCTCTCTAAACAAAATGAAATTAGTGTTGTGTTTATCAAGGTAGAAGGGAATGAGAAAGCACGACAAAAGAGAGTGAAGAGAAAAATAAAAAAATTAAGTTAAACTCAAATGACTTGTACAAAAATTCATGAAAATTAAAATATATTTTTTACATAACCAAACGTAATAATCGAAGCTCAAATCCGGGAATTCAAGAAAAGCAAGTGCTTTGAGTCACTTGCTCCGATGATGGTTGTTGAAAATTAAGGTATATGCAAGACATGAGATAAAATATATTAATTTTTTTGTTAAAATTATTATCCCAAACGAGAAAGGTAAATTTGAGTGTAGTTAAATAATGTAATTTTGTTAGTAAAAAAAAATAATAATGTAATTTTGTATGTAAAATATAAATGAATATTTGTACTGTCTTATATAAATACTCTTAACTTTTTTTTAAGTTTACAAAGTATAAAAAAAAAAAAGAAACATTGGTAGATAAGTTATAAAACGAGGGTAATTATGTCTACATGTATATGATCTACATTTCACCTACCACGCCGCCGCATGGACCTGCCTTCATGACCAACCACTCCACAATACAAATATCTAAATGTTCCAAATTTTTTTTTTTATAAGCAAGCGGTATCTTTTATTTATCAAACCCGAAGGAAAAAATATTATATCCAGAGCCGGCCCAACTAATCAAAATAATGGAGTCATATTCCGACTGGCTTTGTAAAAAGATTTCAATTAAACGACATTTGTTCTTGACCTTTAGTTTTGTCACTTGGTTACTTGTTTCTTTTCTCTCACGTCTGCCATTTCCATTTTATTGGATGATTTATGCAATTCTAGATGCAAATATAACATCAGTCATTCTGTTTTGCGATAGTTTTAAATGTATGAATAATTAATTCATCAAACAAGCTTAAAAGCTTACATTTACATATTGTTGGAGGACATCAACTACTTTTGGGTTCAAAATCTCTTCCTTGTAGACGTGTAACAGAAATATTTAATCTGTTTCAAAATGAGTGTTCTAAGTTAAGGTGGTATATTTACTTTTGCATTATCCTGTGTGGTAACAAACTTAAAATATACTAACAAACTTATTATAAAGATATGATTGACAATTCATATATAACTAACTTTACCATTTGTTGATACACATAAATAAGTGTATAATTAACTTTCTAAAAAATAAATAAATGCACTCAATTTAGGACAAATATTTATAAATAAAGAAACTCGATACTCATTTTGAGACGTGAGAGAAATAAAGTGTACATAGAGCATAATTCACCTACCAATGGCAAGATGATTATTTCAATAACTCGAGCGGTGTCAGTGAAAGCATGCATAATGATAATACATCATGGAGGTCACAATAGGAGTTTCCTACAGTGTGTAAGACTTGTTAGAGGTTGCTCTAAAATTTAGTTTTTAGATCAAATAATTTATTGTTTTGTATTTCGAACTCAGTGTTCTATCTGGGCTTAGATCATTTATCACTTTAGTTATGAAAAAATTGTTTCCTAAATTCAGTTTCATTTTTTGCCCAAAACACACATGTTTGTGGTACGAAGATAAGAGATGTAGAAGCGAAGGGAAGGGAAGATATAAAACACACATGTTGTTACTTGGTTTCTTATTTAGATGCCAACCGTTCAACCTACAACATATCATAGGTTATTTATACTCTTTGCCACCATCCTAAGTTGAAGGCCGTGGATTAAATTCATATGTGTTGCTCCCTTCATCCTAAAATGAGTGTCTTTTGTTTAATTTATATTTTAAATGGTCATTTAAGCCAAGTGCACGACTGTTGTTGGATCCTCTAATAGCTCATTCGTCTTGACAGCTTCAGTTAACAAACTCTTATGTATCATGTTCATGGTCATTTAGCTGACATGTACACTCGTGCAGGCTTCCATTGCGATTTTCTTCAACTTTTCACGCTTTCTCTAGTTACGTCATTTTCTTTCCAACATCAGATTTCACAATTCCAACATGTCGTTCTTCTCATCATTACATATTCCTAAATCAAGTTTCTCATGTTGTAATTCTATTACTTATATCAATTTAATGTGACCCCTAATTTTAAACAAGTGCCTGAGTATACACTATTACAGTTAAATGTAAAATCAACAAATTGTAAGCATTTACAATTGTTACTATTACTATGATTATTTTGCATTATTTTTTTTATTACATCTTGAATGAAAGATAATGAATGTTGGCTCTTGCTTAGCAACTATTTTTCTCGAGTAATTAATCAAAGTTGAATTTAATATGTTTAGTTAGTTTACTCAATTGTCAAATATCATAGGACATAAAGACGGTAGCTCTTGTTGTTTTGCTTTAATTATAGGTTTCATGCCAAAACAAATAATTTTAATGAAATAAATATAAATTGACATTTAATTGTTCTCACGTAATTAATTAGTCAGGTGAAATTGAGACACCTTGTTTTGGTGCATAAACTTTACGTTTTAATGTAAAAATATATGCACTAATTTTTAATTCGTGCAAATAAATACGTGAACTTTTAATTTTATAAATTCGTTAATTTTTAACAACGATTAACCATTGATAACTAAGTATAATGTGTAAATAATTTAAAATATCAATTAACATTATTTTAATACAAATGAAATAGAAAAAATTACACGTCACAAAATTGTTAAATATGCAACTGGATGTTGATCTATCTACAACGTACGTATGATACCATTTTTCACAAATGTAATAACATAAAATCTGAACATATGAGGGAAATGATCACTGATAATAAAACGTATTTATAGAATAGTATAGTATTGAAGACAAACAATGTATCTAAATTCGACCGATAATTAACAAATACTTCCATATATAATGCTTTATAAAGAAAATAATTTTATTTTATAAAATAATTGAAGAGGATTCGAATTATCATTTACGTTTCATTTTCCCGATGGGTGCATACAACATTCTAAATTTACATTTTATAGTACAAAATCCAAACAATGTATCAGGATTCGACTTATAACTTTTATAATATAATATTGTTTAAAGAAATTAAAATTCATTTAGTAAAATATCAAAAATATTTTCAATACCTTTTAAAAAAATTCATCGGGATGTTCATGTACTATCTTCTAAGTCTACATTTCTCAGATACACTTCATATTTTCTCAGAATGTTACTTAGTGGTTGAGCCCCATTGCTATACCAAAAAAAGGGTTGTCCGTTTAATTTATTGTGAAAATTGAATTGAAATGTTATATAATTCAAATGCTAGGAATTGAAATATTCAAAAATCATGGTAATTCAATTTACATAGTCCCTGTGAATTTTTATCCATCATCCCCAGAAGCGGTACTTTTGACATAAATTCATCTATATATTCACTTGCAAGCCCAAGTTCAAACTCATCTCTCATATTCAGTTTTCACATTAGGGGCAATGTTAAGGAATCACATGCACATCGATAAAATATAAAATAAAAAGGATACATATAATAGTTAAAGTAAAACTCTACTAAATAAAAGTGATCTTTAAGTAATGAAAGCTTAAACCAATATGTGTAACCCAATATTGAATTTAACATCGTATTATAACATAATTTCTTACAAGTTTAACACATGTAAAAAGCCTCATCAATTGGGTTATAAAAAAACAAAACAAAAAAAAAAACTCATCAATTACTAGCTACTGTTATTTTTCATCAATGACTACTATTATTTTAGATGGTTTTCGTTTTATTACATCGAGAAAGATAAATAATGAATGTCGGCTCTTGCTTAGCAAATAGCAACTAATCTTCCTCAAGTAGTTAATCAAGTGGAGTTTAATTTGTTTAGTTGGTTTATTTAATTAATTGTCAAATATTTTAGGACATAATTACGGTAGCGTTTGTTGTTTTAATTGCAATTTATTTAAATAATTCATGGCCAAAACAAATAATTGTTGGGTAAATATAAATTGTCAGTTAGTTGGTCCAAGTAACAAATTAGTTAAATAGAATTTAATCAACTTAGTTTGCTATTGAAGATTTTATTAGCCAATAGTTAGCTTATCATTAAAATTTGGAGGAATACATTTAAAAAAATTGGCATTATTTTGCAAAAAAAAATTATGAAAAAAATTAATCTCCACAAAAAACCGTTGAATGTGAAATCGATTGTTGATCTATCCATAATGCATGAGATTACATACTGATCGGTTGGAGTAGAAGAGACGGTTTTTAAGTTTAAAAGTTTCAGTTTTCATCTTCTTTTTAGTTTTAGTCTAATTGTATCTCCAATTCCATTTCTTTCGAGAGTTGGAGCTCTAACCCTTTTCAGGTTGGGTTAGCTCTAACCACTTCTCTTGGATTTTTGTGCTTTATTTGCCTTATCGAGATTTTAATAAAAGTAACGTTTGCTGATAATAAAAAAATGATCGACAATAAATCACTGATAATAAAAACTTTATTTATAGAATGTTATAGTACAAAATCCTAACAATGTATCGGGATTCGGCTTATAGATAAAAATACTTCTGTATACAATGTTGTTTAAAGAAATAAAATTCATTTAGTAAAATATCAAAAATGATTTGGATACCTTTTAAAAATTTCTAGAGACGTACATGTACTATCTCCTGAGTTTACATTTTCCGCAGATACATTTCATAGTTCTCAAAATGTTACTTAGTGGTTGAGTCACATTGTTTTACCAAATTAAAATTTAAAAAGTAAAAAATCACAAGCATGTATACTAACTTAAAAAAATTGGGGATTCATATGATATACAAAGCATGGTATTTTAGTAGAGTCTACTTGATTTGAGTCAAGGAAGCCAAGTAGTTAGATGACTCCTAAAAGAATAGTCTTCCCTTAACATTATATATGTTCATTATTAATTTTTACCAATTTGTCTCATGTGTAGTGTAGAAAATTTACACCTTTGATAAAAAAAATTACACCTAAGTTAAAAATTAGGATTAAAATAACATTCTTTTCGTCTCAAAATGAGTGTTTTTATTTATGTTTTGATAAAACTAAGAAAAAGTTAGTTAGTGTGGTAAACTAATGACAATTGATGCATAACTAACATACTAAACAGTAAATAAAAAACGCTCATTTACAGATAAAAATACAAAATAAACATGACATTCATTTGAAACGGAGATAGTAATATAATTCTAGATCGGATTACATTAGTTGACATGAGAAAACAAAACAAATGCATGAATTGACATGTGCCAATATGTTTTTATATAATTAATGTAAATGGTGTGAATATTGTCTAAATTTGATGGTGCACATGAAAAAAGAGACAATTTCCAGCAAGCTTAATACATTAAATATCTTTGTTCAGTAGTTACCATAATCATGGGTGTAGTTAAGGTTTCACAGGTTCATTTCATGTACTGTTGTACTAGGATAACAAAGCATTGTCCCAGAGAAAGAAAAAAATAAATCCTGACATGGATATGAGAATCCCCATTGGGATTATAATGTTGTTCATTGGATGTGTGTTCCTATAATGTTGTCCTAGCCTGAGCCTCATTGCTATAAATACAAGCTCTTCTCTACTGTTTTTTTCACACAAAAACAATAATTTTTATTTATTCAGAGAGAAGAAACACTAGTCGCCGGAGACATATCGAGATGGATATGTCTCAGGGTGCTGGCAGTAGTGGTTCAGGTGGCGATGCCAATGACAACAACTCTGAGAAAAGATCATCACACCATCGCCATTCCTACGCACAAACACAAACTCTAGAGGCGTAAGTTAATCTCTCCATTTTTGTGTGTGCATATTCTTTTGCATCTTTGTGTGTGCACGTAATTGACCTCACTCTACACCTTTGATCTTTGTTGATGATTTGATTTTCATTTTACTAAACTCTGTTACATTTTATTTTCTGAAAATTGAACGTGCCGGAAATTTTCTTTATTAACTAAAGTTTATAGATACGTGTGTGTTACAGGTTATTGAAACAATTAAGATCGAATGTGAAAAAAATTGAGTTTTCAATCTCATCATTAATGTTGTTTTAACTCTAGCATGTCTACTTGTCTGAGTAGAATTTAGTTTCATTTGCCGGTTTGCACGAATCGGTTGACTCGCGTGTTAAATAGATTATCTGTGTTTTGTGTCAGGCCTTCCATGGTTAAGTTTTCTGGCCCTGATTGACATTTCAAATTTGTTAGTTTTGGATTTGATTTATTAATAAAGTATGTGTTTCGTTCAAATTTTTTTTGTTACTTCTCTTCTTCTTCTTCTCCTTCTCACTTCTTCAATTTTTTTTATGTTAATAGTGAAAATGAGCGTAAAATTGAACTTGTGGATCAACTACAATTCTAAAGATTGATAAAAATTGAAAACAACTGTTGCACCATTTACCAGATATAATCGAAAATACCTGGTTATCTGTTTTGGGAAAATTTCTAGATTTTAAATTCTTGGTTGATACATAGTAAATTAGTAATTGAAACAGGTTTTTCAAAGAATGTCCGCACCCAAGCGAAAGTCAGCGCCGAAAGCTTAGCAGGGATCTTGGCCTGGCGCCTAAACAGATCAAGTTTTGGTTTCAAAACAGAAGAACTCAAGCCAAGGTACCTACTTGCTCTATTTATTCCTGTAATTCAAATAATCATATGAATACTCAAAACTTACCTTAATTGAAATGACAGGCTCAGACGGAAAAGCTGAGCAATTCTCGGCTCCGATCAGAGAACAAAAGAATCGAAATTGAAAACCTAGCCATGAAGGAGGCTCTTAGAAATGTGATCTGCCGTGCTTGTGAGCTCCGACTCCCACCCCGAACCCACACCAACCTCGCTCATTTGCGAGCCGAAAATGCAATGTTGAAAGAACAGGTTTTTTCCCTTTCATTGTTGCAATGCTCTCGTTTTTTCAGAAATTGAATATGGTCTGAATTGTTTTCACTGATATTTTGTTAGGACTTTTCGTTTCTTTTCCAGCGAGACCAGGCAGCAAATATGGTAGCCAAATGTCTAGGAAACCCGATTTCATTGGCACCGCAGGCTCCTCATGATCCTAGAGTCGATACCCACAAATTCAAGGTCCTTCAAGAGGTTTTGGCTGCTTCTCTCGGTAGTGATCCTTTTCTTTGCGGTTCCGGCAATAGCACTTTCACATTGCCCCCGAAATATGGTAAGAATACTACGGATATCGAAAAGACCCTCATGTTCGAGAGAGCCATTAGTGCCATGCACGAACTCATGAAGCTCTTGAACTTAAACGAGCCTTTATGGATCAATGTCCCCGGGCCTGGCCAGGGAGGGACCAGCTATGTTCTTCATGGCGATAGCTACGAGAGACTATTCCACAGAACCTTCAGGTTTAGCACCTCCAGTGCTCGGATAGAAGCAACGAAGGTTGTAGGATTGGTGAACATGAATGCTATGCAACTGGTCAACTTCATGCTCGATAGTGTCAGTGCTTCTACTTCTATATATACATCTCTTTTCCTATCATTTATATGCTTCGGATTGGTCTTGACTGTGACTTAATTTTGTAGGACAAACGGATGGATCTTTTCCCCACAATCATTAGAATGGCAAAGACTATCGAGGTACTGGAAACTGGAGCAGCAGGACACCGTGGCGGATACATTGAACTGGTATGCGTAATTTTATTTTTTTAATAAAAAAAATGTCACTTTAACAATTAACAAGTTAAATATGCATATGTGCAGGTGTATGAACAAATGCACATTCTCTCACCTTTAGTACCACCGAGGGACTTTTTCTTGCTCCGATATTGTCACAAGGTTGACAGAGAAACTTGGGTGATCGGTAACGTGTCCTACGATTTCCTGAAGGAGAACACAATAACATCCCGCTGTTGGAAGCTCCCTTCAGGATGCATGATTCAAGAGCTGCCCAATGGATACTCCAAGGTACAATAATATAATCAAAGGCACACATATTATGATTAATTCAAATATAAGTATATGAAAGCATGAATCAGATCCTTTAAAATAAATTTCTATGTGCTTGTTGCTTGAAACTACATGTTCTGCATTCTAAAAGCTTTGCCTAATTATTATTGAAAATATGTAGGTCACCTGGATAGAGCATGTTGAGGTTGATGACCGAGCCAAAACTCATAAGCTCTATAGAGATCTCCTCTCTGGCAGTGCTGCATATGGAGCTCCCCAATGGTTGTTCACTCTGCAGAGGATGTGTGAAAGACTCTCTTGTTCCATGACACAAAACACATCTGAACTCGGTGGAGGTGTGTATATAAATATATTTCATCCAACGATATCATGCAACTATGTTCTTTCAAGAATACAATAAATAAATATATGGTTTTAACTGAAAATGTTGCGGTTTGATCAGTGATCACATCACCTGAAGGTAGAAGAAGCATAATGAATCTTGGCCAGAGGATGGTGAAGAGTTTTTGTGGAACCTTGAACATGACTGAGCAACTGGACTTCCCTCATTTATGTGAAGTAAACCACAGCGGGTTTCGACTCTCTATTAGAATGAATTACGACCAAGGCCATCCTTTGGGAACCACTGTCACCACTGCTACCTCTATATGGCTACCTTATCCACCTCATACTGTGTTTGCCTACTTCAAGAACGACAAAATTCGAATTCAGGTCAGTTAATTGAACCGATTAACGTGTATTTTATAAATATAGACAAGCACTTAGATATTATCACAAAATACAAACATATTTGTTGTTTCTTTTCAGTGGGATGTTCTCTCCCATGGTCCAGTGAATGAAGTTGCACACATCTCCACAGGGGCTCAACCTGGTAATAGCATATCCATTTTTCTTGTAAGTTCTTTTCTTAACCTTTGTTACCATATGTTATAGTACATCAAATGCACACAAAACAGATCACACATTGTACATAAAACTTCCTATTCCATGACCAAATAAAGACAAATATTAGGAGAAACAAACATATTAATTTTCATATAAATACAGACAGCAAAAAAATTTATTTTGTCTCATGGTTATATTTTGGTGGCAGCCTACCATAAATGTGCCAACAGAGAAGAACCTGGTAATACTTGAGGAAAGCTGCATAGACCCATTGGGAGGCATTATAGTGTATGCACCCATTGACGTAGCATCATTAATGAAGGTGGCAATAGGTGGTGCCGATTCATCTTTCATACCGATACTGTCATCTGGGTTCGTTATATCTGGCGATGGACGTGCTGGTGGAGCTGCAGGTGCTCAAACTACAGGGGCAACAGGCTCCGGTGGTTCGCTCCTCACTGTGGCATTTCAGATCCTAGCTTCCAGCCCTTTATCGGCTGAACATCTGAAGTTGGACTGCATATCCACTGTGAATACTCTGATCAGCTGTACTGTTCAGAAGATCAAGGATGCATTCAATTGCCCCCGATTGTAATGATCCTGCTGCTGCTGGTTTCAGTTTCTGTTTGCTATCTGATAGTTAATTATCACACCAAGAAGAGCAATTTTCTCTCTGTTTTGTTTGTTATTAGGGTAGACAGTTTTGTTCCAAATAAGTTTTTTTCTCATGAGCTCTGTGCGCAGAGTTGACTTCACATATATGCGTTTTCTTTAAACAATTGATTAAAATAAAAGCTCTTTTGGTGATTATATACTTCATGGTCCTGATTAAATTTTAACTTCTAGTCTCCTATATGTTTGTTGCTTTTCACAAATTATTTTCGTTTCTGTTTGTTATATATGATCACAAACATATTGAGTTACATATGAGAGAGCAAAGTCTCAGCCAAGATGTTATTGGTTGAAACTCGGACGAGAAGAATGAAAATGATATGGGCGAGTGTTCTGCGCCCACAAATTCATCGAGGTGGGTATGAATTTCAAATCGTGAGGTGTCATCTTGTCCTTAGATTGACTAAGTCTGGGCTGGAAAAAAAATCTCTTTAAGAGAGCTAGTAGTCTCATATAAGACACAAATGAAACGGATCCCGGCGGACGTTTCATGCCCACAAATTCAATGGGACGCGTATGAGTGTTAAATCGTGAGGTGTCATCTCCTCATTAGTTCAATCTTTTTTTCTTTTCTTTTCTTTTTAAGAGATCAAAGAGTCTCAGTCAAAACACAAATGAAATAGATCTGGGTGGACGCTTTACGCCCACAAATTTATTAGAGCGGGTATAAATGTCAAATCATGAGGTGTCATACCCATAACTTTTTAGCTGAAATTCTTTTTTCTCCTAAAGAAAGTAAGGAGTCTCATCCAAAAATTTATTGGCTGAGGCTTAAATGAACTTTGATTAAAATGGTACTGTTTTTCTATTCATAAAACCTACCACCACATCAACCAAAAATGATACCCCAAATCAAAATTCACAAAAGTACACAATCATAGGTTTATACTAATAGATAATACAGTATACATATGAAGACCTTTATGAATAAAATACTTAGAATCTTTCAATTATAGGTATAAAAAAAAAATCAAAGTTATGAGTTGAGACTAAACTAAGATAACGAGGAGATGTCATATCACGATTTAACACTTATATTCGTCCCCATAAATTTGTGTGTGCATAACGTCTGTCTGAATTCATTTCATTTGTGTCTTGGCTGAATTTCAGCCAATTGCTCTCTTATTGAAAGTGTGTATAGTATACTAATTTTACTTTATTTGTTTTTTTTCCTCTCTTGAATGTTACTACACCTGTTTCTTCTAATCTCTTCAATTTTATTCTCTAATCTTATTTCTAAAATCAACTAAGGTTGACAATATATACACCCTGTAAAATTTAAAACAAATTGGACCAAGAAAATAGGCAAACAAAGTTGTGAGATATACGGTTTAATAAGCAACTATTTTTCATCAGAATTCATGGGTTTAGCAGTTCAACGAGCTTGATTTTATTTGATTTTAGCATTCAGGTTTTTATTGCCTCTAATTAATAAGAGAATTACATATTTCAAACAGAGAAAACAAATAGCAGATTACCTTTTAAAATCAGATCCAAAAATGGAGTGAATGAGAAGTAGGAGTGCCGCTAGCAACTGCTCCGTGACCATCTTTTGATCTGTTCTCAGCTTCTGATTTTCATGAAAATATTGGGTCAAATGGGTATAGGAACTTTCTCGACCTAAAATCATCTAACTATGGACAGCGAAACAAAATTATCAGTTCCTTACGAGATATCTGACGATTTACATTGGAGTGCAAAAAGGAAGTTGTTTCAAGACAGGAAAACCTAGAAGATTAGCTACCTTGTATGATTTACAGCCTTGCAAATTTGGCCTTGAGTTCAAAATTTTGTGTAGGATGTGAATTGGAGCAATATTTTCAAAACGGCTAAAAGTTGTTATGGGTGCTTGTTTTTAGGGTAAATTGTCACCATAGTACACGTACTTGTTGAAACTATGGAGTTGGTCCTTGATTAGTTTTTTATATTGGTTTGACCCCTATACTTTTTGAAACTTTGGATTTTGTCCAAATGACCTACTAGTGCAAGTCACTTACCTCCACATCAGCAAATATGCCACATCACTCTTTCACGTCAGCTTCGTGTCCCCGTCAGCCTTAGACCAAATTAAAAAAAAAAATACAAGGGTTAGAACTAATGAAAAAAATACAAAAGGGTCAACTCTATAGTTTGGAAAAGTACATGGGTTCTAGGACTAATTTACCCAAATTTAAAAGTTCGTTAAGAGCTGTTGGTGCGATGACATTAACGATAATTCTGGTTTGTTTAGTGGTGTTTGATTTAGGGGATTGTTTCAATTACCATAAGATTTTTTATTCCGAGTATCTGAATTTTCTCTGTGGACTTTTCAAGATTACTAAATTGAACTTAGTTTCATTGACTTTTTTATTTAGAAAATAGAGATATAAAGTGGCATTGAGTATAAAAATTTGAGTTTTAGGTCGATTTTGCGGTGACCGTTTTGAAAATGACCAGACCAAACCCGACCCAAAGTACATTTGGGTTCTAGATTGCATTTTCGATTTTTGCATATAAAACGTGGAGGTTCGTGTGGGTTAGCCCCACCCGATTCATAAATTACAAAAAAAAACAAGAAATTGGGTTCTTGGCAGTGTGTTCGGATTCTAGGTAGTGTTTTCGGGTGTTTAGTTTTTCAAGATAAAATCGAAGTAAAAATGTGACATCTCATTAATAGAGTAGATCATTGTGTACTTTTTTTATTAGTTCTAACCCTTGTACTTTTCATTTTTTTTTAAATTTGATTCAAAGCTGACGTGGAAGGGTGATGTGGTATATTTGCTGGCGTGGAGGTAAGTGACCGGCACTAGCTAAAGTCATTTGGACCAAATCTAGAGTTTTAAAAATACATGGGCCGGACCAATATAAAAAACTACTCAAGTGTCAACTCCATAGTTTCAACAAGTACAAGTACTATGATGACAATTTACCCTTATTTTTAAGTCACTCGGCTTGTGTTAGTCTTCGAACACCATTGTGCATGTGTCGTTTTGGTAGACATTCTGCAAATAAGATTATTCGTTCGTCAATTAGGGAGTCCATTGATTTGTCAAATATTTGTGTATGAAAAATCATGTAATCACTAACGTTGTATTGAAATAGATTCAGTTTTATTTTTCTTGATGAAGCTTAAAAGAATAAAAGAGATAAGCACCATTTAGGTGCATTAACTTTGATAAAATGTACAAATAGGTTATTTTTGGCAAACTTTACACAAATAGGTGTATGAACTTTCAATTTTGGACAATTAAGTCAACTTCACTAACGGTGTTAACTTTTCCGTTAAAAATAATTATTTCATAGTTTATTTGTCATTTTTAAGATGTCGAGCATGACATGAACACTGATGATGAGTCATTTTTGTACACAAAATATTAAAAAAATTTAAGAGTCATATGTCAATTAATTATTAAAAATCAATTAAATTTTTAATTATTAAAAATCAATTAAATTTTTTATCTCACCGCTACCATCTTTCTCTCCCACGGTTTCTTGTTCTTCTTTTTGTTTGCATTTTTTTCTTCAAAAAAGTAATGCAACAAGCCCTGAATAATATATAATTTATGTTGAAGATTAGTTCAATCTTTTTGAAAATTGTCTCTAGTTTCTACATAAGTTACATGCACGCAAAAATTCTCTAGATAATAATTGAGTTCAATCATCTAGCATTGTAAATAATTAATTAAAGAGTTGAAAATGAGACGAGTTATATACTTGGATGTAGATGTGACAATTCAAATTTTGGATCGAAAAGATTAACCCGATTGAATCTTATCCGAAAGGGTCTCGAATCGGATCAAATTGGTTAAAGTTCGCCTTTTTAGTGTAAAATGAGTGGATATATCCGATTCGGTTCAAAATTGATCAAATGAGATTGTATCATATTTTAGTCAAATTGAATTTCGTCTGCTCACAGATTTGGATTCAAATTGACAACTCCACCTGAATGAAATTATTGATCGACGCACTATAAAAAAAAACAATCATAATTGGCATGGAGAGAAAGAAATTATTTAAATCAATAATCATTTGACAAATGACGCTATTTTTTTCTTTCTTTCAAAAGTGACATGTTATCGCAATTACACACGGCTTATTTCACGTCATAAAAAAGTTACAATTTTTAACGGAAAAAGTTAACACCGTTAGTGAATTTGACCTAATTGTTCAAAATTAAAAGTTCATGCACCTATTTGTACAAAGTTTGTCAAAAGTGACCTATTTGTACATTACACCAAAGTTCATGCACCTAAAAGGCGCTTGTCTCAAGAATAAAATTAAGGGATAAAGATTTTTTTACCCAAAGTTTGGCGTGAAACTCAATATAATACCCACACTTTTATTATATCAGAGTTAGTACTCACACTTTTATTTTAAACCTAATTTGGTATCTAAATTTTTATTTTCAACCCAATTTGGTGCAAACCGTTATATTCTGTCAACAAAACCGTTGAGTGATGTCCACGTGTGCTAACCACTGCTAAGCTGGCAAAAAACGCACTGGTGTGGCGAAAAACGTTGCTGATGTGGCGAAAAATGCCGTTGACATGTAAATTAATAAATTTTTAATTAATTAATTAATTGCTAAAAAATTGTTTCAAAATTAATTAATTATATTTTTAAATAAAAATAAAAATCAACATTATCTCTTCTCTCCCTTTCTCTCTTCCCTGAAATTCCGGTAGCCATGCTCTTGTCTCCACACACTGCCAGAGCTTCTCTTCTTCGCTCGCCCATTTCTCTGATCCAAAAGAATACCCACAGGCCACAACCCAGCACTCTGAACCTCACTCTCAGTTTCTCTAGACCTACTAACTCTAAACCATGGTTCTCTTCTACCCATAACCCCAACAATCACAGACTTTTTTTTAGACCAACCAATCAAGAACCAGAACAAGAACAATCCCTAGTTGTACTAATAATTGGAAAATCAAAAGAAACAGACAACACAATAACAGTAGCAACAGAAAAAAGAGGAATTGACCTTGGGAGCAAACGAAGAAGATGACGCTGAGATCTCCATATTCTTTGGGCCTCATAGCATAAGCCATTTATTAGAGTATCTCTATTGAAATTTGATTAGGATTAAAATTGAACCGATTCGACTTCGCCAGAAACTGATTCGCCTCGTTGGGAACCAATTCGTCTCGCCGTGCCGATTCGACCTCACAGTGGAAGGCATTAAGAACTTGTTTGTTAACTCAACTTCACCTCCGGTAAGTGTCGGTAAGTAGGTGATGAAAACTTAACGGAGCTGAAAGTTGGTGCTCCGTTAAGTCAGTTATGTTTGGTAAATGAATGACTTAACGGAGCGGTAA
>JAYMTF010003580.1:0-14879 GCA_036897485.1 Pelargonium nanum | reverse complement strand
TTAAGTGTGATGGCTGAAATTTAATCCATTTTTATACATATGAAAATACATGAATAAAGGAAAAATACTTTTCCAAAATAATATTAGTTTATAAAATATCTAATCAACCAATATAATGCATAATATGATATGACATCACTCTGAATTTTCTCCATTAAATATGTTAGCATGAATTACAATAACAATTATAAGATCTACTCCATCCACCTCAAAGTGATAGATGTTTCTCTTGAATTATTCTCACTGATGAGGGTCATCAATTTTTTTAGTATGTTAGTTTATTATTATTATTATTATTATTATTATTTATATGTCAATAAATGTAACAACTGAAATTCGAATCTGCGGCATTCTGGAAAGCACTCATGAAAATAAATATGATTACGAAGATATAAGTTCCGATTGTTACACCTGCTAATATATTTTAAAAAAAAAATCAGTCATCAGTCTCACCAGCATACGGCGCGAAAGTGGGGTCAGCGCATAGGCCACGGTGGTGGTGGCATCACCGGCTGTGGTGGTCTTACTTTCTAGTTTGAAGACACGGTGGTGCACCAGAAACCGCATGATGCGGTAGAGGGAGGTCGGTGCGCAGCCGAGGGCGGAGGAGAGCTCGGCCAGCGTCATCGAGCCGCCGCCGCCGTGGATGGCATCGGCGATCCCTAGCTCGATGGCACACTTGACCACGGCCGTTTCCACGAACCCTAACACATACTTCCATATATCAACTTCTGCTTCGGCTTCTGCTGCAATATCTTCTACTTGCTTCATCACCATTTTTTTGGCTTCTGGTCCGATAGCTCCCATTTTTTTTTTATGTAACTTGTTGTTACTATTTTTAGTACTCTTGGGACTGAAGATTGTGAGAATTGAGGTTCGTGTTTTAATTATTTATAGAAGATAGAGTAATGAGTGCTCACATCATGTACAGTTGATCCACTCAGCTTGTCTGTTCATGTCATTTGCTATTTTGCTCGAGGAAAATGTGATAATTGAAATAAGTATCGGATAGTGACTAGTGACTACCAAGTGATATTTTGGTAGAGTAGAGAGAGAGTGATAAGAATCTATTATGAAAATGATAGTGGTGATATATAAAGTACAAGATAGCGTTTGATTAAGAAATTTTAATTGAATTTTTAGGAATTTGAGACATGTTAGGTATTAAAAATTTGTAATTATTGCGTTCGTTTAACTTTTTTAGAAGGGCAAGTTTGTAATTAAAAAAAAAATTCTCTTTCCTAGATTAGTTAAATAAATCCAAATTCTCAAGAATTGAAATACCATAATTGAGGTGTTATTTCAATTACTGCAAATTTTGAATAATTGAAATGATAGGAAAGTAAGTTCTAACTAGATTAATTAAATTAAGGAAGAAATTAAACGAATGTTGCCTTAGAAAATTTATCGGTTGATGACGTGTCATGGTGAATGGCTAAGAGTGTGCTCTTCACGGCCTCAAGTTGTTCAAAAGATCTAAGTTAATAATTAAATTATAGACAGTTTAGTGGTCATTTTGAAAAGAAATATATAAAGTGTAGATCGCTCATTTTATGAATTCTATGAATTACTCAAAAAGGCTACCTACTTTCCCGCGACAACTCTCATGAGTCATGATATCCGATATATTTATTTCTCCACGGCGACACTCATCATGACTTCTCAAGGAAACGACTCTTATGACTCCCCCGATGAGATACTCATAATTTTTCATGACGACTCTTATTATGACTTCTCAAAGGATACTCACTACTTTTTCATGGCGGTACTCATGACTCCACAAGATTATAATCCATATATACTTTCCGATAGTGTCATCATTTCTTCGACACTCTCAAAACAGTTTTTTTTCTTAAATCCTTTGACCAAACTGGTGTTGGTCAGTATCTCATGTTCATATACATCACTTATATGGTAACACAACAACTACATTAATATGCTAAATCGTGATACGTCATTGAAGTAATCTTATTTTTTAGGACTCTAAGGAGTTTCATTATTGTTTCAAATAAAAGATTACTGTGAGAAAGAAAAACACCATTGAAACTATGCACTACAGAACTTTCAATATTTTATTTAGATTCTACAAGATTTTCCTATTTAGCAAAGATATACTATATAATTGCAAGATTTTCCCACAAAAACATTATCTTAAAAAAAATTCATTTTTTTAAACCATTTATTTCCATTTATTGAACTATATATTTCATATTATTTTCAATTGGACCGACACGGTAAAATGTAAAAAGAAAAACGCACTGGCTATATTGGTTCTGGTTTTGGTTTATAGCCCTTTTGGTGCACTAAACGCTAATCATGTGATCCCTTGCTTAACTTTCTAATTATACACTTAATAAATCATATTCACCAAATAAATGGTCTGCCATTTAAGGTATTTTAAGTATTTTTGGTCTATTTAATCAATATTTGGACACCTGAAGATCCATGCAAAGATACTGTCTTTACCCTTTAATCATGCACCACAAATTCTTTTACATTAGACTTGTAAGGCTATTGAATTGTGCACTGAAATAATTTTTATTAAATTGACAATGTCCATATTTTTCTAAAATTTATATAGATTAAAAATGTTTATAATCCACTTATCAACGTCGAGACACAAAATAAATTATATAAAAACGTGAACTTATCTTAAACGGTCGGAAACGGTGGGGCAACGTCCAAAATTCAAAAATATTTATTTGAACGAATCGATTCACTATGCAATAATCAGTATCTGAAAATGTGATTTGAGTCGACTCGATACGTTGATCGGGTCAACCTGATTTTTGGATAACCTCCTTATACCAAAACAAGCTCCTTATCCACTTGATATTATTTTGGAGATTGATGGCCTACCAAATCATGATGTGATGCATCGTGGTTTAGCCAATCATACAGAACAAATTGCACATGACATGACCATATATAAAGCAATCATAAAGAAGCTAACAAAAATTGTGGGGTTGGGTATGCCCTTTCATTTCAATTAATGTCTAGTTGTTGTTTTTTTTCTGTTTTTTATTTTTAAGGAAAAAAACGTTTAAATAATTCAACAGAAAACAGACAGAGACACCAGAGAGAATATATCAACAGCAAATTTGATTAAGAAAATATCATATCATTCAAATAGAATCCATATATTTCTATATTGAAATTTCACCAAAATTAAGAGCCAGCAATCAGCAATGACAGAGCATTACACACATCACTTAAGTTAAGTGACTTCACTATATTGAACAATTGATATCATTCATGCCAATATTCAACATTTTCATGAGAAACATAAAAACTCAGGCTTTAATGTTCAATATAGTAATGTAGGACACATACACTCACTCACCTTAGAGATGTCCAAAACTAAATATGTTTGATCAGATACATCAAAAATCACCAAACTACTTTTACCTATATGATTTCATTGATCCTTAGGAGCGGCAGTGTTTACCTGTTTGGAGAGATAAGCTTCATAAATTTCCACGACCAGCCGTGCATCCTTCTCAACGAGCTCCATATACTCGTCTTGTTTAGTAAGCTTGTCCATGTTGTCGATGATCAAAGACAATGCTGAATCGAGCAAATGTTTGGCGTTGTGCTGATGCGCAAAGGCATAGCTCATGACAGAATTGTCCCAGTTCAGTTTGGACACCATGAACTTCTCACAATATGACTTGAGGTGCTTCACTTGGTATTTTTCAGCCAATACTAGTAGGTCACATGCCATTTGCTCGTCAAGCCATGCTTCAGCAGTGTACAAGTAGGTCACAAAGGAACGGAGAGCGTCATATGACACATCACTGATGTTGATAGTGCCACTTCGGCTTTCTTCCATCTCATTTTCGAGCATGGCTTTGAACACTGGAGAACGGCTTGCCTGAATATATTTGAAAATGTTCAAAAGCGTATTAGAAAAACGAATAGTACAAGAAGAGTCCACTGCTCCACTTAATCACACAGGAACAGGAATAAATAGATTGACATAAAGAACATTAATACATCAACCAAGCTATTTTCCGGGAAAAAATGTTGGGCTAGGCTACACTTTTAGCAAAACTCTTTGAAATCCTCTGCTCGTATTCTCCTCCTCCACTCCATCCTATAAAATGGTATCCTCACCCTACCTTTCTTCTCAGGGTCACTAATCTATCTACACTCTGCATGCCTAACTGTCTTTAACATTTATCACACATCTATCTTTACTCTAATTGATGAAACCACAACTCTTACTCGAATAGCCTTGTTCCTAATCTGAACAAAATTGATAACTATAAGTTCAGATGCTTAATTTTTGACAGCTGAATATTGAAAGACTTAAGGACGGAAAAAAAATACATACATGTATCAGAAAAAGGCACCTGAGAGGATTGGTCTCTCAAAGGTTAACCGTTTTTATTGAATCAACAGTCTAACAATTTTAATACGTACAATTATCCATTCATGCATTTTCATTAATAGAACTTAAAATATAAAGATAATTTAGGGCCTGCAAACACAAATAGATTCTATACAAGTGCAGAAATTGTCGCTAGCACACATTAACATACAAGCTCATGACATGCATACATGCAATGCAGCACACACACTGACAGTAACACTCGAAGGTACTGTTAAGGACTACAGGCACCCCACACAGAAGAACTAATGCACAAGCAAATTAAAAGAGGCATCTTGTTAAGTGTGAAGAAGGTATGTTATAATATGTGCTCCGCCAATGCAGCCTAGACTTTGCAACACTAACCTCACAAAGAAGTAAATTGCCACCATATCTAAACATGGTCGTTGGTGAGGAACCTAAGAAAAAATAGCCAGTCATTCATTTATGTAAATCACTTCAATTAATGACAGCTTAATCATAGGATTATTAGACAAAGTCTGGTTCATACTCTTTACGATTACCACTGCAAGTGCAAAAAAAAGAGACCAAATGTTGAGAGAATACAAGTGCTTTGGCTACCAATCGAGTACGATCAAATTCTATAGACCTCCAATGGGGTAAACCAAAAATATATCTACCTGCCCTCCTATTCCAACAACTAAATTGTCCACTTCTATACGGATGATAAGGTAGATGCCAAACTCATTATAATTCTATACAGCCAACAAGTAGCGAATTTTCAAAACATTTTATTTTTCCACAAAATTAAACTATATAACTCAGTATTATCATTCTCATATGTGTTTATGTGCCAGATTGGCAAATCAACAATCTTAAAAGATACATCCATCCTCGATGTAATTAAGTTATGTCCTTAAATCATCATCATTTAACAACAGGTCAAGTTAACTATAGTTTAATGTCATCTGCCCGGCTGTAGTTGTAGTCTTGTATAAGGATCAATGTAATTATCAAAACTAGATGAAGAAACGGTACCTAAATTTGAAAAACTTCACAGCCCTATGTGTCTAACACTTACAATGAAGACTACCAATATCACAACATTATGCATTGCACAACAAAAAAGCAACCAAAAATGTAACACAAAGCTCTAAATTCTCTAAATATGCTACAGTATATTACTATATTCACCTTATTCATATATGAATACAATGTACATGACATATTTAACACTACAATGCAATGCAAGTGCTCATAATTCAAAGGCTATGGGATCAAAAGGGAGTGCATTTGGGGAAGTAAAAACAATAAGCAATACCCATTAAATTCCCCTATACATTAGACATGAAGATGATAGTAATTTCTTGGGTTTTTATTTTTTCCTCAAGTGACCCAAAAATGTAAATTTAATACATTTTCATTGCGTGTATCAAAATCAAACTAACTCAAGCAGAAAAACAAAAGCTTGAATAGAAAATTGACTAATTGAGTGAAATGGGTACTCACCAAAACCGCCTTATGGGCCGGTACAGGAACGGAGGGCCCAGTACCGGCGCCGTCGCCGGAGGCGACCAGAACGACATCGGTGAAGCCGGAGGGACCGGAGGTGCGACTGTGGTGCTGATCGAACGGCGACCAGAACCTGAGAAACGCGACTTTGGCCTTCAACTCCTCGATCTCTCGCTTGAGCTCTTCTTCGGTCTCGCTAGCCTCCTCGTAGCACTCCTTGCAGGTACCTGCGTCGCACGATTCGTACTCTTCCCTGCAAGACAGGCACTTCATCGTATCCGATTCGGAATCGGTCGTGTCGGAATCGTGTCCCGCCGCCGCACATCGTCGCGGCCGCATTTTTCAGGTGAAACGGTGTCGTTTACTGAGCACTGTCGTCGTCGTTGTCGTCTTCCTCACTCAGTAAGTCGCGAGACTTTTGATTTTTAACTTGAAATTGAAACAGAAACAGATCATTTCCTTGACCCTTCCGGGTCGGGTCGGTTTTCACGTGGGTCACGTGCCATACTTGGCAACTACCTTCATTGCCGCGCTCGAGTTTCTCGGCAACCAAACAGCCCCAAATTACCGATGCTCCATTGGGGATTTTAGATTTGATTGCCATTGCAAATTTCTTCTTCATCTTCACCGATTCCATAAATTTTCTCTAACTTTCTCGGCCAATTTTCCTGGAAAATCCATCCATGGCGGAATGGTCTCAACTCCCCAGAGAACTCCTGGGCGAGATCGTGAAACGCCTCGGGACCCAATTCGACGTTCTCCGGTTCCGATCGGTCTGTCCTAATTGGCGATCCTCTGTGGCTCCCAAGTCCAGCATCTTCCCGACTCGATTCTTGGCCCTCCCCAACGACGGTCTCTCCGCCTCCGCCTGGGGTTTCTACCTCTCAAGACGCACCATTTTCCTTCTGGGTCTGCCCCAAGCTCGCGATCAAGAAACCGCAGGTTCTTGGTTGGTCAAAATCGATGGTTTCCCCGAGAAAACGAACCTGGTGCACCCACTCTCGAGATCTCGAGCCATTAGGCCACCCAAGAATCTCCCCCAGGTATTGGATTTGTGGAACATTCGGGTTTTGGAATTGGGTCAGGAATTTGTTCTACAGTACATAAATTATCGGCCCATGCATAACATTTTGAGTGATGGAGCTAATTTATATATGGAAAAGGTTGTTTGTATGCACTCAGATTGTGGTGGTGATGATTTTGTATTGCTTACAATCCATGTTTCTGGGAAATTGGCGATGTTTAAGAATGGAGATAAACAGTGGACTGTTATTCAAGACATGCCCTCGCCTTATGATGATGTGATGTTATTTAAAGGGAATTTTTATGCCGTTGATAGTATGGGAAGGACTGTGATTGTTGGATTGTCTTCGAATGTGAGTTTGGTGGCGAATTCTGTGTTTGGAGGTGATAAGAAGATTTTGGTTGAATCAGGGGGTGAGTTGTTGTTGGTTGATATGTATTTGAGTATCGAACTGGAGCCAGATCTTGGTATATGTGATGAATTGCCCGAGCAGTTTGATTGTGTATCTGAGAGGACGGTGCGGTTTAAGGTTTTCAAGTTGTCTGCCCAAATGCAGAAGTGGGTCGAGGTCAAAAACTTGGGGGATCGAATTTTGTTCTTGAGTGATGATTGCACGTTTTCTGCAAGGGTGGATGATCTTTCTGTGTGCAAAGGGAACTGCATACTTTTTGCAGATAGTTTCTTTGGTACAAATGGGGACGAAGATGATGTGGTGAAGAGTAGTGATATAGGTGTATTTGATTTAGAGAATGGTAGTATTGCACCCTTAAAAAATTTCCCTGCATATTCTAAGCTGTTTTGGCCACCTCCTGATTGGGTTACTTCAACAAGAACAGAAGTAAGCCACCACATTATTCATTTACAATTTTTCCTTCAAGTTACATTCCTTATGTTCCTTTTCTGCTTTGCTATGTTCAATCGATTGATACTTATTTTTCTGTACAAGGCATAAACACTACAATAATAACCCATAGTTTAAAACTTGATCTTCTTTCAGCAGTTAATCTTCTTGTGCACTTAATTTTAATGTGTAGTATGGAATGACTTTTAGATGAGATTCATGGTGGGATGATAACTATTAGAAGAAAAATAATTTATAGATTATAGGATTCTTAGTAGATGAGAGCTGTGTGCTAAAGTAGAGGATACTGAAAGGAACTTGAGTAACACAGCCATATGAATTGTTTTGACTATTGTAGTCCAATTTTCAAGGTCTAATATGCACTCAGGCTTTTCTGCTTGAGCTCTTCCTAGATTTGGGTGTTCCTAAGGATTGCTGACCTAGTAAGGTTCATCCATTGATTCCATATGATAAAATTTTCTAGTTTTTGCATGGAACCTTTGGTTATTCATGAGCAGGTTGGCAAGCCTTAAGAGTGTATTTGTGCCTTAAATCATAAATGTCCTCAGAGTCAGCAGAAGCCCATACACGCTAGGGGCTCATGCGAGCAATTTGTACATTATAGGTAGGGTTGCATCTGTCACTTGAAACCTCTGGGGCTGTGCACAAGCCCATACACACTAGGGGCTTGATGTTGTTCGTGCGAGCAATTTCTACATTATAGGTAGGGTTGCATCTGTCACTTGAAACCTCTGGGGCTGTCGGTATAGCGGGGCAACCTCTGATGGTCAAAGGCATATATGTCACAATGCGACAATTGAGTTTTGTTTGGTTGAATTGATGGTACATATATGCACTTCTCTAACAGTATAATTACCGCATTTATTCTTGTCGACATTGTTTTCTAAAATTTGGTATATATGACAGGTACAAAATCAGTTTGAACAACTGACCGTGTAATGTGAAGTTTCATCTTCCTGTCTATGGCTCACCATGGTAATTTCCCGCAGAACTTAGTACTTAGCTGTATGTGCATTTCAAGTTTACCGTTTTTCAGAGTTGGAAAAGAACGGTTCACTCCCTGATTAACTGCTCAGCAGGGATATATCTTTCATCTGCTCAAAATATAAAGTTGTACATTTTTCTAGTAGTTAAACTTACTCATAGGACTTGCTGGGTTGTGGCTTGTGACAGTTATTGTAGATGAACAAAATCAAGTCTACCACTGAGGAGCTTAATAATCTTCACCAAATGATGTAGTCAGTATCTGTACATCCCTGAATCTCTTAACAATTTCTTTTCTCTAAGCATGTAATTGTCATAAAGATCATGCCATCTTTCTTCCTATCCCCTTGTAATTGAACTTCTCTGATTTGGCTAATGATTATTGGCCAGTTCTTTGTTTTTCTCCTCTTGCAAACTTTCACAGGTAATACAAGTTCGAATTTGAACTATTAAGATAGCATCTTTAGTTTATGTTTCTGTCATTCAATATTTAAGATATCATGTTTATATTTGATAGTATTATCAATTGCTTCCAAGTCCAGAATTTGTCATTGTACATTTTTCTTGGTTGGACCAAATCTTTAGTTCAAATCTTTTAGGCTCTGAACAAAGCAACAGACCATGAAAGAACAAAAAATCAAATGTCATTTTGGACTCTAAAGATAAGACGTCAAAGTAGTGGTGAGGACTGCAGTGTGCAGCTGCTTAGAGATAAAGGCAAAGTTCTATTTTCAATTTTTTTGGCAGGGGCGATGGTATAAATGTGTACTATAAAATTAATGATAAAATAGTTCTACTAAGGCATATTAGGTCAAACGGTTTAAATTTCTTCTGAGGTCTCGAGTTTAAGCCTATTTCTTTGCCGACGGTATGAGGTAGTATGGGTTAAGGTATCTTTCATAAGTAAACTTGAAGAGGGAGAGAGATCAGTAATCTAATTCTCATCAATAACATAAAAGGAAAAATATATAGCAAGCAAATGCATAGTCTGCTTTTCTTCAACTATCATTTGAAGAAAACTTGTCAAAACTTCAAAACATGATACTCTATTACTACCAAATTTACAATATTACACCAACCCATTTCCCATGCCATATTTCATCAATTTCCCACAACAATAAATTACTTCATCAATTCAATCTCGCTCGGGAGCATTTTCAGAAACTCTTCTCGAGCTAAGATTGCCAGCATATGACCATACCTTTTCAAAATCAGCAGGACTCGGTTTCTGCAACTTCTGGTCTGGCTCTTCCTTAAGAATGCTCTTCAAAGAGGGAGGAGCTCGTCCCGGACTTCCAGCCACAGGAGTTGATGAACAGAAGGTTGGTGTTGCAAATGGAGAGGCAAAAGGACTGTGGTGGATCGAGAAAGGGCTAGGAGATATACGCTTCTGGATGGGAAGACCGCCTGGACCTCCCCTGCCAAAGAGGGACATGGATTCTGCTGCTGCAGATTGCCTCATGGCATCATCCACATAAACTACATCGTCAATCCTTGCCATTATGTTGAAGGCCAAGCTCTCCATAACCCTGGAATAGCTCTCAAGAATTGATTGACCAACATCCTGCATGGAAAATTAAAAATCATTATCCAATGCCATTGAAAATATTTGGTTCTCATAGATTTTCTAAGCAGTATGGACTGACTCTTACATATATGAAAATATTTTATTCTCATAGTTTTCCTAAGCAGTATGGACTGACTCTTACATATTCTGGTGACAAGGTGGAAACATATCTGGTCTTAAATGATGTTACCCCCACCCAGAAATTAGCTTTCATCTTATAAGAACATTATGCTAAAATGACTTCCAAAAACACACTGGGAAGGATAAGATTAGGATTACGAGTATTTGAGCAAGAGTTAGGGTAGCTTCAATTGAAAATAAGACGAGGAAAAACCACTTATCGTGATTTTGACGTGCAATGTAGGGAAATTAGTGACACTGTAATATGAGTAGGGGAACCTACAGTATGCAAAGTTTTGCTGCATTATATCGTAAAAATAAGAACACCAAATAATACCTTATTATATTGAATCTTGTTCATATCCAATGCAGTCTGTGGGAGCCCAGGGAAGCGAAGCCTCAAGCTCTGCAACAGTGTCTCTGCTCGTTGTGCCAGGGAGTGGTTCTTTTCTGTATCAGCAACTAGACCCTTGACCTTGCCACCCCATGTCGGGCGTTTGTGTTTCGTGTGATTAGCATGTTTTCTTTGATCTTTCTGCTTCCAGACATGAATTGATGCCTCAACCATGTTAACTATTTCTAGAGTGTGATGTTCTGATGATAGGTCTAGACAATTAAGAAGACATTCTGGTGAAAACTGGTCAGCAGTAATGTAGCGATAGATAATATCACCCAAGCAAGCTCTTCCACTCTGAAAAAAATGGACAATCAAAGACAAATCATTCAATGAAACTCAGACTCAATAAATTTTCGTTCTCTACATATTTATCATTATGAATTGGACAATTCATTATTCACAACTATTATCATACAAGTTTGTCAATGGTATCTCACGTCTTGCTACCCTGATATAAACCTACAATTATAATGATGCCTCTGAAATGTTTAGTTCACTACATTAAGAAGATGGGTTAAGCTTAAATGCCAGACAAACAATAAAAATGAACAGTCACACAGCCAAAGTGGTATAATCTCATTTATGTAGGCATCCACAAAAATCAACAACCATGACAGCAAGGGTGGAGTTTACTGAGATGAAAAAGAAGGTAATCCGCTAACTCTACTAAAACATCATGATTAGTACCACAAAATGGCAATAAGCATTCTATTTCGGCAGCAAAAACCAATGACTTTTGAGAGTATGGTGAAGTGAAGAACATAGAATTGAAAACAGCGACAACAGCACATTGGGATCCTGAGCTCGTATTCTCCTCCTCCACTCCATCCTATATCTCTTTGTTAAGCTAAGTGTTATCATGTATACCCCTCCCTCTTTTAGTTCTCCTAACTAAACATGAAAAATTAGATTTGCCCTAAATAGAAGAGTGCAAAGTGTGAATCTCTCATCTCATTCCATATGCGGTCATATAAGATTCTCAAGAAATCAAATTCTTAATCTAGACTACCCACTAAAAACTAATGACCAGATCAGACACGTATGTAGCCCACAGCTGTATCATAAGCTAAAACAAATGCATACCTTAGGCAATGTCTCCAAGTAGGCACTGGGAATCTCCATTTCAGCAAGCACACTACTATTAATAGCCATAGCTGCCTTCAATATCTGGTTAGTGCAGTCCCTGCACTGCTGCAGCCTCTTCCTAGCTTCCTCAGACAATCCATTTGCCGGCACCTTTGGACAAGGCAGCCACCACTTATCTTCCTGCCTAATGGAGGGCCTCCCACCAGGGTATGATGACGGATAGGCTTCACAAGCCTCAGCATCACCCATAATTATCCCCCTATCAACATACCAAAACTCAGTCTCCTCAAATCCATCAAGCATGCTAAGAAGCATTGCATCAAGCTTCTTAAGAGCAGGTAGATTCATGTATAGATCAGAACGTGGTCGAGTGGCCATGACTTCATATGTGCCTCCTCCAGGAAATTGTTGTATTGAAGGCACCAACTCAACTATAGAATCACTCACACATAAGAGCCATTCCATTTCCCGGCGCCACATTGCCTTCTTCTGTGGCGCCAGTGGCTCTAACCTCCATAGCTCACCAAACACAGTAGCTGCAGCCATTGTAAATTGTACTTCAATAAATAAAATTAAAGAACCCTAATTTGAACACACAATGTGAGTATAAAACCGAACCAGAAAGGTTTGTGATAGCATTTGAGATGGCGAGTGCAGTGCAGACGCCTTTACCCCCACCAGACATGTCTTCACCAAGTAGAAGCTTAGCAAATCTCTCCTTCATCATCTCAACCTCTGCAATATTGTATAAATTTCCGAGAAAAAATAAACAAAATTAGGAAAATGAACAAAATAAATCATCTTCAAATGCCAGACACTGGATCTACCAGAAATTGCAGAATTAGATCCGCTGCTTGGTAGCTAAAAATATGCAGAGAAATAGCAATACAGAACTAACCATGTTCCCCTAAAAAATTTAGTAACAATTTCAGCAGTGCTTGAAAATTAATTTCCTCTATTTACCACATTTTCTCAGCAACCAAACAAAATCACTTGCTTTTATAAACATTCGAGCAGCAATTGGAGAAGGAAACAGGAAAATCCACCAAACTTTCTAATAACAGATTTATGTAAAATTACCAGATAAATCCGCGTCCCGCTTCTCATGCTTCTCCTCCCAGACCATCACATCCTTCCCTCCAATTACCGGCAGCATCACGGGCGCCGGAAAAGTGAATTTCCCGACCACCGGACGCGGCGACGACGCCATCCAGCTCGAAGCTCCTTCTCCATCGAACCTCCGACACGAGAAGCTACTACAGCTCTCCGACTCGCTCACGTCAGCACTTATGCTGTAGCTCCCGCACCGCTCGCTCTGCTGATCCGAACCGTCCTCCGACGACACACTCCCCGCCATAGCTCCAAGATCCGACCGCCGCAGATCTCAACGGAACATTTGCAACAATGTCGAAAATGCAGCCACAATCAGAGACGGAACAGCATAAACTGGAGAAGGTGCGGAGGTCTGGTGATGGCCGATAAAAGAAGAAAAAGCAGAGCAGTCTCTGTCTCGAGCTTGCTCACAACGTACTCTATCACTCACTATGTACTGTTTCTCTCTCTATCTACTTTACTCTCTCTCTCTCTATACAACGAAAAAGAGACGATCATGACGGAGCGAAAGCAGAATAAACGGCATCTGCCGGAGCCGTCAACTCCGTAACGGCACCAGACACGCCCCTTTATCTTCGGGCCCCACATGCTTACGTGGACAAAATTTACGGGTCCGATGCGGGGCCCACATGGACGGAACGGCGTGGCGGAGGGGATTGGTAACCAGCGAGCGACCCCAGGGTAAGAGAAACGTTGGTTTGATAAATGACCCCATCTTTTTCAGTGCATGTAAAATTGGGATGGTATCTGGACCGTTGAATTGACGGTCCTGGTCCCACA
This sequence comes from Pelargonium nanum, assembly GCA_036897485.1. Taxonomy (NCBI): domain Eukaryota; kingdom Viridiplantae; phylum Streptophyta; class Magnoliopsida; order Geraniales; family Geraniaceae; genus Pelargonium; species Pelargonium nanum. The sequence continues at coordinate 1,101 of JAYMTF010003580.1, read as the reverse complement.
CATTCCGGAGAATCTTGACCGCTGACAACGTGTGGAGTGGAAGAGAAGAGAAAGATATGGGTTTTATGTGCTACGTTGTACACATTACCGTAATGGTGTTAACACCACATCCCGATGATTCCGCAAAACATGCTTGATCAAAAAAATGTCTGATCCGACACGTGTCGCTCACTGGGTTGATTGATCCGCTGCGACACAAGATCTGCTATACGTCACAAAATTTCTGGGCTAGTTATTACAATTAAATACGACGTTTTAATGGAATTTTTTTAAAAAAAATTAGGTGAAAATTGAATGCGGTTAATTATCGTTAAAACCGTTACGTGGAAACTAAAATCGCAATCAAAATGAATTGGAGCCGTCAGATGAGTTAATGTGGTGGGTCCCACGATGGTTTAATGATTGATTGATGAGGTTCGTGGCGCTTGATGAGAGCAACTACTAGCATAGAATTTTGCTCTGTTGTTGTTGATGCACGTGAGTAGGCGGGGAGGCGGGAAGCAAAACCTGTAGGTCGGCTGGTCGGGTCTTTTAATCGGCGGGAAGGGGACTGTTTGGTTTTGGTTATATCATAAACTTGTGTTTGGTTTAGTCTGTCTTTTTGGAGATCGGGAATGGTTCTGATCTAGGTTCTGACGTATCAGGTGTGGGACCCATTGGTACTTCTTTTATGGAATTCAATATTTGACCTCTTAATGACTCGTTAATTATATGTTTCTCTTAAGCGGAACATTAATAGTTGTTTCGTATTGTGTGAAACTAATAAAATTTGGTTGGTAGGTTTATGAGAGTATGAAGAAGGGTTGTTTGGTAAAGCTACACAAAAATTAGAAGTAACTTCAAATAACATTATATACACGTTATACATTAATATAAAGGGAAAATGTCCAAAATAGTCACAGAACTATCCGTTTTGTGCTATTTTGGTCACTGAAGTATCAAACGTGTCATTTCAGTCCAAAAGATAGCAAAAGAGCCGTTTAGTCCAAACGTTTCCGAAAACCGAGCCGTATAAGGACATTTCGTCAAAATTGGAGACGGTAACCGTTAAGTGTCGATGACGTGACATTTTTAAATATAAAATAATAATAATAAATATTA
>JAYMTF010003579.1:0-14879 GCA_036897485.1 Pelargonium nanum | reverse complement strand
GCGTTAGGCACGTCGCCGACCTTAGGCGCGACCGTCGGCGTTGGGGCGTTGAATAGGTGTCACATGACAATCATCATGTAGAGAACGAGTTAGATCTCACTGTTACACTATAGTGTTATTAATTGAAAAATGGACTTGCCATATCAATATATCATTAAGCCACTCCCTTCCACGGGAGCTCTAAAATATTGAATTTAAAGAAAACAGTATTCATTATAAGAAAAACATGGGACTGAGTGTGGTGTTATCATATACGTCAGATTGTTATTCTTTTAAATTAATTTAAAATTTTAAACATATGAAACATATATTTACTACTTAGATTGTCACGACATTTTGTACCAGAACAAAATTTGTAAAAAAAAATTGGGACATTTTTGGCTAATCTAATGTCTATTTTTTTTCTCTCGAAATAATCCAATGTCTATTCTTGACCATACATAAATTTAGATATCCTTTCAAACTTTTTTTAACCCAAATAAAATGAACATAAGTATGTAGATTATATTTATGTAAAGTTTTTGACTGGCTAATTGGCTGTAATAAATATAGCAAATCCAACGCTTGTTGAAGCTTCGCGTATCTGGCTCATTTCCTCAAGTACACTACTCTCTCTCTCTCTCTCAAAAGGGCTTTCTAGGGTTTTCTACTCCAGTTCATCTCCACCGAGACGCAGACGTTTCAGATTGCTGCTGTCACATCGAATTTGCCGAAATGAAGCTCACCGTCAAAACACTCAAAGGAAGTCACTTTGATATTAGGGTTCAGCCCACTGACACGGTCACTCTCTTTCCTTTTCCCATTTTTTGAATTTATCTACTTTTATTGAACCGTTTCAAGTATTTCAATCTATTTGGCTGCTCAGTTAACTTGTGTAGTTTTTGCAATTGTTTGTTGTTTCATAGGTAGAAAATTTAATGATGTTTAAGTATAATGCAGTTTCCAAAATATCCCTTTTCATGTCCTTTGTAAAATATGGTTTGTACTCAGTTTTGGTGAGAGAATTTGGAGATTGAATGTAATTAGGATAGTTCACTGAGTAGATATGGTTGATCTCCAATGATGGATCTGCAAATTATGGCATTTCCCGACTTCAAATTGTTGCTTTGTGGTCGCATTTAACCTTTCCAGAAAAGCTCTGCAAATTGGGTTTTTTGTGTGGAAAAAGTTTTTTTTTTTTTTTAAATGTGGACATAGTATTTTGGAAAATTCAAAATAATGCAGAACAGTATTCTGAAATAAAAAACTGAATTAGAAAGCTGCTCTTGTATATGCGTTCCTTTGTTTTGTTTAAATTCTGAGCTAACTTTCACTTATATTCTTAATGTGTACTTGCATTCCATTCGTTCTCCATTTGAATTGTTTCTCTTTATGAAGTACATTTCTAAATCAGTAAAATGATAATAGACTTGATTTCTTGGATTTAAAGCTATTGTATCATTTCATGTCATTCTATTTTGGTTGTATCCCTTAATAATGTACACTACTGAATCCGATAAATGATTATCAACTTGCTTTCTTGGATTCAAAACTACTCTAATCATTTCTTAAGCTTTTACCGTTGTATTGGGGGTCATGCTTTAATTATAATGGATGTGGTAGTTATGTGTATTTCCATAGTTGAGATTTGAGTCCGTTTTATTCAAGGTCATGGCTGTCAAGAAGAATATTGAAGATATTCAAGGAAAAGATAATTATCCATGTGGGCAGCAGTTATTGATTCACAATGGGAAGGTATTGAAAGATGAAACTACTTTGGCTGAGAACAAGGTCTCGGAAGATGGTTTTCTTGTTGTTATGCTTAGTAAGGTAACTTCATCTCCTTTTGTTAATTGTTGAAAACATTATGTGCTTGTCTTGGCCTTGCCTCAATTGCATGCTCAAAAGAAATTTGTCAACTCTGATAGCTTGCTCTCCTAGATGTTTCCTGGTTCTTTTACATGGGAACCATCATTCTTGGGGAAAGGCTTTCATTTGAGATATTTTAAGTCCATTGAGGCTTGGAATAAGCCTCAAATGTTACGACATAGGATTTTGAGAAATTTAGGTTGTGTACGAATAAATTCATGTAATCACGAGTGAATTAAGTTACATTGCTTTATTGCGGCTTCACATTCATAATCATGCTCAATACTAAACAGATTGTGAAGTTTTGGAAATGTTAGTTACTTATAGCTGGTAATTACTTGTGAGGACAGAATTTTGTTTCTATTAATGCAGTCCACCAGTTGCCTCTAAATCATTTTAGTTTGTAACTGGTTCGATAAAATATTTAACATTCATTAAATGAATGTCTGGAAGATCCGAAGAGCAAAGATTCTTGACATGCTTGTTAGAAGCAGACATCTTAGGCTTCTTAGCTAATCCTATTATTTTGTTCCTTTATTCTTATTTGTATGCTCTTTTCAATTTTGACAGGGCAAAACAATGGGTTCAGCTGGGGCTTCATCTGCTCAGGTTTTTCTAATCTTCAAATTTTCTCTCTCTTGGTTCTTTGGTGTACTCTCATAGTTCTCTTTTGTAAACCCTTTCTTGTTGATTTGCATGAAAAGCCTTCATCTACACCTCCAGCTACAGCCACTCCTGCACCTGCACCTGCTCCAGCGCCAGAACCTCTTCAACCAGCAGCGTGAGTTTAAGTAACTAGTTTTTTATTTTTCTTTTTTGCTATATATTATTGTGAAAACTGGTATGCTGGATTAATCTGTAGACAATGAAAGCTCTTTCATTGCAGAACCACAATAAGTACATCAACCTCAGACATGGAAACCCCTAAGTATGCCTCTATCTCTATATCTGCTTCATTGTGGTCAAATACATTGTCAGATAATATGCTCATAGAACTCATGAATTCAGGCATAATAATTTTTTTCTTTGTCTTACTTTAATAATAATTCTGTCAGTAAGCATGGTTTAGATTTGAGATTTTTTTAACAGCTTTAGTCTAATTCCTTGTTTTTGCAATTTTACAATTCAAACTCAAACTTGAAGGGTACTCTTTCATGTAAATACTCAGCTTCATTAGGTTTATGTCTTAATGAATGGGTACTCTGGTCTGAAGCTTTAAATGTCAACTAGATTTTCTTGTTTACACTTGCAGCTTCAGTTGCTGAAGAATTTTCTAGTACATAAGTAACGTGGTGTCCTTTTTCCTCATTGAAATGATAAAATATGACTGATAGTTTATAATTAGCATATCCATTACAATGGAATATGGTAGGAGTGACTAAGGGGGCGTCATACAACAGGTTTGGCTCACAACTGAACCACATGTGATGAACCAACTTCGATAAATTTTACATCGATGGAATCTGTTAGTTAGATGATTGTCAAAAAATTATTAGATGAGGGCTAGTTTTTCGTAATTAACAAACAAAATAATTAGGAGTGGTCCTGCTGTACCCTGTAGAATCAATTCTTATGGTTTGCATGATTCCCCTTAAAAGACTACAATGGAATCAGCTCTCATCAAATGGCTTTCATGTATAAAAAAACACTTCAATATTAGAGTAAAAAGTGCAACCTAGAAGATTAGAATCATTTACACAATTATATATTTGGGGAGGGGGTATGTGTACAAAAGTAGGAGGGAAAATGAATGTCAATAAAAGCGCATGATTTTCTTGGGATTATATGTGGGGTAAACAATTTATTTTACTAGATGTTCTTCATCCTCCCTTTCTGTTATGTAAGTTTTGTTAAGGAGTGTGTCTTTTGTTGCAGTGTGCAGAGTGATACCTATGGTAATGCTGCTTCAACTTTAGTTGCTGGTAGTAACCTTGAACAGACTATTCAAGAAATAATGGATATGGGTGGTGGGACCTGGGACAGAGATACTGTTACTCGTGCACTGCGAGCCGCTTATAACAATCCAGAGCGAGCAGTGGATTATTTATACTCCGTAATGTCTGAACTCCATAAAAAATCATTGTATTAACTTTTATCAAATATATCTAATGATACTGTTTTGTTTCAGGGTATTCCAGAAACTACAGAAGTTGCTGTTCCTGTTGCTCAGTTTCCTACAAACCAGGCAACTGAAAGAGGTTCAGCTCCTGCTGTACCTATATCTGGAGGACCTAATGCTTCTCCCTTAAATATGTTTCCCCAGGTAGAACTTTGTTTTCTTGGGGAGCTTTCCTTGTTTATATGTGTCTGTGTTTATCTTCCCCCCTTACCCCTCTTAATTTTAAGCAACAATCTCTCCAGGAAACACTATCTGGTGCTACTGGTGGTGGACTTGGATCCCTTGATTTTCTTAGGAACAATCAACAGGTGTGGTTCATGTCATATTCTTTCTTGCTGTTCCTTTATATATTCATTATGCCTTTCTAATTTAATGACTGCATTTCATTTAGGTAACTCAAAAGAGCTTTTATTTAGCAATATTTTCTGACTGGAGTTTTTATTTTTATAATCATGGCTCTGTGAGGGTGATCTGTATGATTTGGCTCTTTTCAGCCATTAGATTTCTGTTATTGTTAAGAAATTTCACAATGTGGAAGGTGGTAGTCCTTATTGAATAATATTGAAACGTGAAATAATGTGATCATATTAGATCTTTGTATTGGTGGTCTGATGTGGTTTAAAATGGCATGGGCTGCATGCAATGTTACAAGCAAGTTGAGATGCATATTTTTTGGGGTCTTATAGATGGGTTAAAGTGAGATATTTGAAGGCACTTCTATTCTAATATAGATTAACAATGAATGTTGTCTTTATCTATTTTGCCTTCCAGTTCCAAGCATTGCGATCAATGGTTCAAGCAAATCCACAGATTTTACAGGTCTGTATACTTTATTTCCCTTTTTGTTTGGGAGGATCAATTGATTTGTTATAAATGTCTGAGTGAAGTCACTACTGTCACAGCCCATGCTTCAAGAGCTAGGCAAACAGAATCCTCAGCTCTTAAGACTAATCCAGGAGCACCATGCTGAGTTCCTTCAGTTAATAAATGAACCTCTTGAAGGTTCTGAAGGGTGAGTTTCTAAGAGCATTCAATTAATTCTGAAAGGAAGAACTGTAGTAGAAATCCTCTTGCATACTGAATTGTATAGTTTCAAGATGACACTGATATGTGTATATTTATTTTCAAGGGATATGTTTGATCAGCCTGATCAGGAAATGCCTCATGCTATAAATGTCACTCCTGCCGAACAGGAGGCCATTGAACGAGTATGTGCAACTTGTAACAGAAGTTCTTTTATGTTTTTCTTTTCTGACCTAAACATTTTCGTGTATTGCTTTGTTTTGTTGACTGAGTAGATTCAATGTCCTTTTGTAGCTGGAGGCCATGGGATTCGATAGAGCCCTTGTGATCGAGGCATTTTTGGCATGTGATCGCAACGAGGAATTGGCGGCCAACTACCTATTGGAGAATGGAGATTTTGAAGATTAAAATTAATACTTGACCCTTCTAATTCTTTAGTTTCCACTTGGATTCATAGTTTTGATTTCATGGGTGTATCCATGCCCCTTTATTTTTTATTCATCTAGAATTCTTGGGTTTGTAGCATATGTAAAATCCTCTTCAGTGATGCTTTCTCCCCTGGAAGTTAAGATTTGCTTGTTGCTACAAGGAAAAGAAAAATGAAGAAAAGGGATTTTAGTTCTATGCTTGTGATAATTTTGTTTTCATACATCTAATGGCATCGGGCTGTATTTAATATTTATCAGAGTAATGATATTCATCTCAAAAGGTGTACAAGATAATGTGTCAATTACATAGATACGACACATCAAATATTAAAGTCCAAATGAATTTATGTCAAGTATACAATTTGACTAATAAATGTGCACGTATTTATGAGAAGGGTACTAATGTAATATAATTGTAGTTGTCTTCCGAATGCACTTTTTTTGGGTAATGCCAAATGCACTGTATCATACTATCATATGAATTATTCCTCAAAATCAGATGTATCTCTTAAGTTATTTTCAAATTAGATACCCACCAAAATTTGTTGTCCGTTAGTTTTAATGGATTCACAATTTTTTTTAACCACCCAAAATACTAAAAAAATCTACAGAATGCACTTTTGTCTTCTAACTACAACCCAAAATACAGAAAGCAAACAGCCAAGAACACAAAAGCAAACCCAAAAAAAATCAAAATATCATTTTTGCGGTGAAGGTGGATCGAACACCTGACCTTCAGATCTTCAGTCTGACGCTCTCCCAACTGAGCTATCCCCGCTTTTTTGTTATTTATTTACACTGTAGCAAATTAATATGGAGTTCAACGAAAATGTTACAAGTTTCTGAGTCATAGAAGCAAGCAATCAAATTGAACAAGTTGTTCAAATACACTTCTTATTTTCTAGATATATGGCTGGTCATTTATGCACAAGTAATTAAGCGTTAAAAAAATATGAGAAGGCACTCATGATTCATGAAGAGACTGAGTGAAAAATTACAAAATATTAGTATAATGTTGTGCATCTAATTATTACCTCAAAATACCTTTATAAACTACCACCTTTCAAGATTTTGTACTAACATCACAGACCACCCACCCCATGATTTATGATATGTCATTCAAATCACATAACATATAAAGCATGTCAAGCTTTTTGTCAATTCACATATATTACAATTCTTTCTTGCATTTTACACGCAGGAAGACAGAAGAATGTTTCCATTTCTCGAAGCAAATACAAACACACAACGGCAACATTTTAGCCCCGTTTCACATGAGATAGCGTGTACATAATAAGATCATTATCATTTTAGAACAAGTCAGAGAGCTGAAACACAAATATACTAACTTTATCAACAGTCATTTCACGAGGAAATAGGTTTGCTATGCCTATGAAGACTCAGAACTCCCTGTCTGGGAACAGTATTGGAGCAACAAGAGACCAGATGTACAGGCCAGCAGTTGCCCAGGAAGTAATGATCCGAACCCACACAGATGGCCATCCAACATCCACCAACTTGCCGCTCTCCCCAACTGAGGTTGACCACCCGGTAAGAAGCATCGCTGAATACATGCTAGCAAGGGAGAAGATGATGTGGAAGAAGGAATAAGAATATGTGACTGGCTTTGCCCTCTCTTTTTCTTCATGCTCGTCTGTCTTGTCCAATGGAAGCAGAGGCTTTCCTGCACATTCAACAAGGAAAACATCAGACAAGTAATATACACGTTCATCCATTACAAATTTACAATGTAACATCTTAACGTTGTAAAACAGAAAGTCATCCTGTACAACAACATGCTAGATGTAGGGGTGACAAAGTTGGAAAAATTAGCTATTAAATTTTCATATCACAACTATGTGTATACAATTCTTTATAGCTGATACTAAAAGAAAACGTCACCCCCATATTATTTGGAATAATGTCTTTGGATAACATATCTAACAATCTCCCTGTAAGATCTACATATTTATTTGTCAACACTGACCTGCACGGGGTGAACTTGGTGGGGAGAGCAAGGTTGTAGAAGACCCAGCACGAACAGCTGAGTAGACAACTGATAGGATAGTAGTAGCCAAACCAAGGGTAAGGGTACCAGTAGAAACAGCCTTGGAATGCTTGTGAAGGCCATTGCACTCAAAGTCCCTTGGTTCACTGGAAAGTCCACTGTAGCAGAGATACATGCAGTACACGGATATTACAGAAGCTGGCAAAATGCTGCCATTTACCTATATCGCATCAAAGGTGATATGAGACAAGATATTAGAAATAGCTACCCATATAAAGAAATGTCATATTGAAGAACCATGATAATGAAAAACTATAAAATTTATTTTACAAGAATTTTTTTTTCCTAAACTCTAACAATTAAGATCCATACTATGCCCTAACTTACAACTTAGGAGACAACGATTACAAAAATAGTGGGTAAAAATATAAACTTTTCTTTCCTTTACCTTTGACGTGTCTCAAACTCACTAAGTTTTGACCAATCTAGACTGGTGCAAAAGGAAGAAAAGTAGCATACTTCAGTCAAGCATATAGTTAATTCCCAAGATCGACAAAGTTTAACAGAAAAAGATATGAACTTGAGATCCAAAGGTTCGAGTCTGACATATACCTACACGATAGTTGAGGGTAATATACCCAAATAAACTAGTGCTTTAACCCATAGTATCAAGGATCACCAATGTCAGTTCAACATATGGCCAAGGGCAAGGCAGCCCTCGCAACCCACTGCTCTGACCTGACATCAGGTAGGCCTGATTGCCTGAACTTGTAATACCAGGGAACTGGTCCTACTTGGGCTAAGATTTAAATGATTTCTCTCTTCAGGATCAATCTCACGTACGGCAGCGTTCATGAAAATTAAGCCCTAACTAGTAGTGCCTAATTGCCTATATTAAATGATTTCTTTTATATCTCTTTTTAAATTCTTATATAAATTTATTCACATGCACAGACATGAGGTAGAACCTTATTCTCTATGCCCAGAGGCTTGGGCCACTGATTGTAGACCCAGGCCAGTCGTATAGGGTTTATCACTTTATCCTTGCTGTGGCCCAACCAAGTCCAGACCAACTTCCATTAGATATTAAGTCTACTAATGTGCCTTCATATGCATGCTCTGAATAATGATAATGATCGGCACTAAGTGTGTTGAAAACTTACTGCAGGGTGTAAAGCTACAATTGCAAAGACGAACACGAGAATCAAAGTGAAGACGATAAAAAAGGTGTTGAGCCCACAGTCATGTCCAGATGGAGTAAACCAATGAAAAAGAAGCCCCGAAAAGACAAATGTTGCCAGATAACAAACAATAGAAACGGCAAACAAAGCAATATACCTGTAAGATAAAAATGGAGACAATGTCATTTAAAATATGTTTGAGCGACAAAAAAAAGTATCTGAAATCAACAGAGGAAACAATATAAAAGAAGTTAAAACTAACCAGAACTGCTCATCATATCCAATCCACTTGTCATTCCATCCATGAACAAAATCCAACAAAAGAACAACTTGAACAAGAAGAAACATCCCTGATCCGAACTTTGATATTGTCTCTGTAATATATTGTATAAGTCACTAGTATACCTCCAAAACAGGTAAAGTATAAAAAGAGACAAAAGATATCTCCAGAAGCTCAGTTAACACTCACTTAAGGCATCAGATTAGTGAGGACATAAAATTATTTACTCTGGAACATAATAACTGGCTAGTGTGTCTACTTGCACCTAACAGTTTAAATGTTTAATACCAAATTATACATCTGATTCTTATGGTATTAAATTAAACATAAAGAATAACAAAGTCTTCAAATCTATAAAATGTTAGTAGCTTGCGCCCCAATTTGCCAAAAAAACTCTATAAAAGTATAAGTAGGAAAAACTCAATTTGGTCCCTGAACTTGTATTTGAACCCATTCTAGTCCTGAATTGTTTACCCAAAAATGGTTTTTAAACTTTCATATGTGGACCCAAAATGGTCCCTGCCATCAACACCCATTAACTTTCCGTAAAAAAATGCTGAAGTGGCAAAAAATAATATTAACACATGTCATTGGGGATACAAGAGGAAATATACAACACTAACTTTTCCTCAAGTTTTCTCAAAATGAAAATCAAGACACTCATTTTGGGACGGTAGTATTATTTTTGGACACATCGGCGTTTTTAATGACAGTTAACGGGTGTTGACGGCATGGACCATTTTGGTTCCTTATACGAAAGTTCAGGGACCAAATTAGGCTTTCTTCCACACACACACACACAAAAGGAATAAAAAAGGAAAATGTAAGTAATGGAACATAATGCAGTACAGGTTTGAAAATACTGCTCACCATAGAAGCTGATAATTTCATTAGGAAGGAAGAACATAAATATAACAAGAAGACACCAGCAAATAATTTTCATCATCCACCCCCCATGGTGCATACTATCACGAGGATCCTTCTGAGATTTCACGCCCATCATCATGACTGACAGAATAGTGAAGAAGAGAAAGTTTCCCAAGCTAACACGCAGCACTGCATCTGTTTCAAACCACTCTCTATTTGGAGTCTGATGGAAATGATTAATCCCTGCATTTATCATTAGTACAAGATAAGTTTCATCTTCCAATGCCAGTTATAATATACTGAATTTAACTACTCCATTCAAGTCCTCAAACAATGTCAGTAGAGCCAGCTGTCATTATAAAAGCCATCATTGTTTAGCAAGTGAATTATAATCAACTTTCACATAGCTGACCCATCCAGTGCTATAAAATAAAAAAAAATTAAAAAAAACACAGGCGCAAAACTTAGGGCTTACGAGCAAAGCACACACCAAAGGAAAATGAGGCGCAATCTAATAATCAGGTCTTTTTTAGAATTATCAAGTTCCAAAGCAACTTGATAATCAGATATGAAATAAAGGCACAAAAAATCTAGGTCACATGGAGAAGAAGTTAAAGATACAATATAAAAGACATAATTGTATCATAGGAATAGAAAGGCTAAAGAAACAAGAAAAGAGAAGATGAAACATGCTTACCTTACTTAGCAAGAAGAAAGTAGACAGGAGAATTGCTCCAGTATAATAATTAATGAGTATATTTCCTTGAGATAATAGATTTTTTTTTCCCGAAGATGAATACAGTATTTGATTTTTTGACTCCTATGTCAACCTCAAATAACATGAGTATTAAACACTAACTTAAATTTCCCATATCAAAATATCCTAAGAAATTAGGAAAAGATCTTTCTTCTTTCTTCATTTTTTTTGTATATTTAATATTATTAAAAGACTACGGAATAAAAAAATAATAAAAGTTCTAGAGCTGTAAGGCCAAGCCCCTAATGCCTAAGGCACATCTATAACTATACTAGCATTGATGATCCATTTCTTACCATTTTTCGTGCGAAAAAACAGCACCAATACAAATATCATATTACATATCAAAATTTCAGCATATGAAAAAAAAAAAACAAAAAACAGTTTAGGCACTACTGAAATATGGAGCTTTACATGTTTCTTGTTCTGCATAAATGTCCTTTGACCGGGAACCTCCAACAGGAATAACAAATCATATAGGTTGAAGAAAAATTGAATATCATTGATATCTTTATTAGGCATTTTTGTTTACTAAATCAGCAAAAGATATATCGCTATCGCAACAAATGGAAATTACAAGTTGGCAAAGTTCTTAAATAAAAACTGAAAAAAATATGCTTTAGACTGTCAAAGATGAGAAACAAGTCACCATCACAAGTTGATTACAAGCCAATATCTAAAAAAATATGATGAAGTTATGACAAATACACAAATTGAAAAGACTTACAGGGAATTTTCTCCATGAGAGGGGCAGCAACTTCACGGAGAATCCATGAAACAATAAGAGAGAGCCCAAAGAGGCCACAGTATGCAATCCTTGCTGACCGCCGGCTAATTCCAGACACCACTGTCCTGCAAGCATCACAAGCACATGCTGCACAGCATGAAGCGAGGCAAGAAGCTGCCCACATTTTCTTGTTTGGCAATCAACCCACCGATTGAAGATCTACCAGAGAAACCAGATAGAAAGAAAATAAGTAAAACCATATCATTAAGAAAAAACTAAAAAGCTCTTAAAACCACACTTTTAGCCATAAATAAACAAACCCAGTCCACCTAAACAACCACTACTCAATGCAAAAGAGCTCAAACTCATGAGTATGATATCCTTGAGGGATTTTAATATTAACAATGTAAATAAATAATCAAACCCTATGCCATGAAGGAACTAGAAATGGTAAACAAAAATGAAACAGTTCTGTGATTAAAAAAAAGAATAGCAATTTGATCCTAAAACTTAAGGCATACAATTGGACAAATTACAACGAAATTAGCTAAACAACCCTAACAGTGAAACTGGTGATTTTCATTAAATTGATCATACAAAACAAAATCAACAAACAAATTCTATGGAAAACCCTTAATCATCCGATCCCCATAACTCCGGAGAAGATGACTATTTATATAACCCCTAATCCTCTTTATAGACTACAGATTAAATTGGAAAATACAAAAAAAAAAAATTAAATAAAATTAAAACTTTAGAACTTCTAGAAACAAAAGGAGCAAAATTAAGAGAAAATCATAGATAATTTACCAGAGGAAACTGATTTAGCGCGAATAATAAACCAGAGAGACTTGAATTGCTTTTCACTCTGGAGAATTTTGTGCTTTTGCTGAAGACAATCTGAATTCTGACCTGTCCTTTCCTTATTGACTTGTTCGGTTATTTGGTCTCACTCTCAGCTCAAGGCTGGGTCGGATTTCGGGTCGGACTTTTATTTCATATACAAAGGAAAGGCCAATATGTAGTATAATATTGTGTCCATTGTTATATATAAAATTATTTTTCTAATAAATGCATCACAAAATTGATTATTAATCATTTTGTTTACATCATTGTTGTAGGTTCAACTTTTTTTTTTTTTTATAGGCGACGGGACAGCGGCAAGGAGGCTCAAACCTGAGATCTCAAAGAAAATCCAAAGCGCATCAACCGCTTGGCCCAACATGCCTTAGTAGGTTCAACTCTAATTCAATCGGTGAGATGAAATCCTGAGTTAAAAGAGAAAATGACTCGTGTTAGCTGGACTAGTAAAAAAATTGAATTATTTCAAATTATGTGGGTTACTTATTTTTGTTTGTAACTTTTTAACTTGTAGATATAGTTTTACGAGACGTCTTTTGAATTTTTCAAATAATATCATCTCTTTTTGTTAATGTCAATCCACGCTTTTTCTGGTGTGATCACCGTCACTAATTGCGAATTTCGGGTAGACAATTTTTTCATAACGAATGTCGAATTGTATCGGAGTTTGATTTTAAAACAATACAATGCAGAACACTAAATAAGAGAACAATTCTAGATGAAGAGGGGAAAAAAATCAGGTGACCGTATTTAAACATGGTCCTCAATCGCATATCAATTATTGTTCTATACATCGCCATCTGTTTATCCCAAAATAAAGAGACATGCTAAAAAAACATGGCAACCCACAACACTCATTGCATATACAAAACCCCATTTTTTAGGCAAAACATCCTCAGGGAATCAAAATTAGAGAAAATCGGACCCAATTCTCTTGATTCCTCCTACACTATCCCATTTTCCTCTCAGGTACGTTTCTTCACCTACTTTGTTTTTTTTTTTTCTTTTCTTTTCAATTGCCATGTTTTTGTTGAAATGGAATGTGGATGTGTGAAAACAATGGGGGTTTTTTTTTTCTTTGCCTGTGTGATTTCGTTTCTGCATTAGATTGTGATTGTGGGTTTGTGATAGTTTTTCATTTGAATCAAAATGATCCGAGTATAGGAACGAATATAAAATGTAGGTTTTGGCTATGTTGAATTTCGTAGAAAATGATACATAAGATGGCATGATCCATGCATAATTCGTTACTAACATCTTAATTTTTGCCTAGTCTTGATAGCACGGAAAGTAGCGAATACAAGTTGCAGTGGAACATGACATGATAAATAAACTTCTGCACAAAAAGCCTTTTTGCGTATAGTATTGAAGAGTCATGCTATACATTGGAAGACCCGAAGGTGAATCCTATTGACATATTCATATCTAGTTTATCACTTGATTTATATATGCAAAAGACATTGTTTATGGACTTTATCAGTTTTTGGTGACTTAGGTTGGTTGAACGGAACGTTAGTATATTAGCTATGGCTCTAGAGAACGTATCATCTCCTCGTAGGAGGTCGTCGCCATTCAAGAAGTCGTTGCCACGGGATGAATTCGGGAGCTGCAAGACACTTTTCGAAAGGCACCGGTTCTTGTTAATAGCTCTCACTCTCCTAGCTTTTCTCTGCATCATTTATCTCTACTTTGCTGTAACTTTAGGGGACTCTGGGACATGCTCAGGCTTGACTGGAAAAGAAAAGGTACTGTGTCGCTTGCAGGAGGCCAAAACTACTGCAACCACAGCCAAGGGAAAATTGAAATTTTAACAGTTTAAAATCGGATAATCATATGCTGGTTTTGCTAATTATTGGTTTCTTTTTGACACATGTATGAATATGAGGTCTAGTTTCTGTAGATATATAATTGTCATAAACACTAATTGTAGAATGATTGGATTCGTAAACTGTGATTACCATAATGATTTGTATGAAAATGCTGAGATATTGTGAAACTATGATATACTGATACGGTCCTAAAATGAGTGTTCTTTTTTCTTCATAATTTGATGCGTGTTTAAAGAGGCAACTCGGGTATGAACTTTATGTATTATCAAATGTAAACCGCCCTAAAGCAAATGGCAAATACAAGTTGCATCAATACAGTTGATTTACATGCAAAGTCAATATTTATGGTTTATTTAACTAGCAACTAACTCTAAGAAGAAACGGGTTTGAACATTGATGCAAGAAAATCAATTTCTATACAATTTTTAGTTCTTTGAGCCACGATGTATGAAGGGGACAAGGGTCGGGCTTTCCTTCTGCAATTGCCTTCTCGGATAGAGAATAGAACCAGCCATTTCTCCATTTGAACTGTTTTAGTACCAATAAGACATTAGCCAGAAACAAAAGAACATTACAAACATATAACTGTGCAGGTGGTTAAATATCCGCAACTTCTGAATTACATATTTTTACCTCTTTCACTGCTGTGGGAAAGTGTGCAACAGCCCTTGAGTAAGCACATAATCTCTCCTCCATAGCTTCTTCAAATACAATTCCCTTTTCTGCGGCTGCTGCAGATGCAAGCTCTGCAATGAGGCTTGAAACCTGCAAGCGTAAAGATGAAGGAATTTCATAATCTGGTTTCTGTTTGTTATGTGCATTATTTTAAGGGGTAATTGCATATACCCCATACGAACTTGTCACTTAAAGTAATTGACCCCCTAAACTTTGTTTACAAGAATTCGACCCCCTTAAACTTTCCCACATCCATTTCGTCAGGTAAATCTAACC
>JAYMTF010003578.1:0-14879 GCA_036897485.1 Pelargonium nanum | reverse complement strand
GACACTCATTTTGGGACAAAAAATTTAGACAAACAGGACACTCATTTTGGGACGGAGGGAGTAGTACATACTCGTCTAAAGATGAGTGTAATCATTTCTATTTTGAGAAAAATTAAAAAATATAAGTTAGATAATGTGTTATAACAAACTTAAGAGATATTAACTAACTTATAGCTTATTATAGTGATATTATTGACAATTAATAGTGACCAATTTCTTGAAAATGTCAAGACAGGATGGGTTAAACGTTCTGGATTCTTTTGAGTTCTCATATTCCAGTATCCATACTCAAAGTATGTTTTGGAGTTAAAATAGGAGACCCCACGTTTTAAAAGCAGAGTAAAAAAACTATACGAAATTGTGTATATCAAAATAGTTGTCTGACAAGGAATGAGAATATGTATGTGAAAATAGTTTTAAATTAGTAATTAAACTGTAGCCTTTAAATCGGAATAATATTTAATTTTTAAAATCACTCAACCATATGGTTTCCACACAACACAGGAGTTATTTATTATGATCCCACGCCACATGCATGACATGATTTAGATAGAGTAAAATTGCAGATAGAGAGAGAAGGTACCAGCCAGTTAGCCAAGAAGCCAGAGGGCCCCACTGGTTGCCACAGAGTTTCGCGCTCCAGAAATAGAGCCCACCGGAGGTCGGGTAGGCCGAACAAATCTCAGCCATTGAAAGCCCCACGGTCATCGTCATCATCCCAACGATGGGCCACCCCCAGATCATCGTCAGGGGCCCACCATATGTGAGACCAGTCCCAAACGTCGTCGTCAGCCCCGTCAAGATCGATATGATAGAGAACGTCACCGAGAAATTCGCAATCGCTCTGCAAATCAAATCAAATTTGGGGAAGATAAATAGTTAGGGTTTCAGAGATAGAGAAGAGAAGAGAATGGTGGTGGTTGTGGTTGCGTACGAGAGGCTGCGACTGAGTTCTTGCTTGTAACCGAGCTGATTCAGACGAGTATCGTCGCCTTCGCCGCCGCGTAGAGGATGGTACTCGCCGCCGATGATTCCATCTTCCGATGAAACTCCGATTGCGCTCCCCATTTTTGTTAGATTCGCGATTGCTAATTCTGCTGATTACGATTAAGCACATATAAATAAAGGGGGTGAACAAGAAGAAGAGTTGGTTGTTATACTGTTGAGTTACATTTAATTTTATTTTTTCTGATCTAATAGTCAATGAAAGAGCTTTTGACTTGTTGCTAAAAGGGTGTCCCGTAAAGTAAATTTGGGGATGACGATGGATCACTTTATGTGCTGGTTTGGTAACACTTCTTGATGCAAGAAGAAGTTGAAGTAGCTGTAAGTTTTTTTTTCTATGAAAAGAAAATTATATTTGTTAAATAGAAACAGAAAGGAATTTGATGGAATTATTTATTCGATGAAAGCATCAGTGAAAGAACATGAAAATTGTGAAAAACAAAAATAAACATAATTATACCTAAGGGTAGTGGCGCAGTTGGTAACACAGGCTGCGTGAGTGGGAAGAGCGCTTGCGTTCGATCCCCACTCAACACACCTCTGGGGAGAGACTTAAACCTTAACCTGTGCCCGCCTCGAATGGAGGAACTCTATGGTTTAACAAAAAAAAAAACAATAAACATAATTATTAAAAAATATATAATACACACACGAAGACAACAAAACTTGGGCTGGATTGAATTATCTGACATACTAGCCTAGGGCTTTTGGCTTCCTGAGACCTCATCCCACTCACACAACTAGAATAACCAACTGCGCCATCCTTAATGGTCATCTATGTGACAATTTGTATCAATTTGTATCAACGTTTATAAGCCTCATAGCTAGGAAGGCCTTAGTAGGGATGATTTCATGAAGAAAAAGAAAGCTTCAATCTCTCACAGCAGTTAAGCTTTCAAATCTAACAGAAATGTTACGTGAAATCACTGTCTACTTGGGAAGCAACTAAAAAAGTCAATCAAATTCACAAAAATTAGAAAAATCAATTCAATCTGGGTAACAAGTTTGCTTTCAGATTTCAGATTAGTAAAACTGATACATTCTACTTATCTTACAAAGTGTGGATCCGGAGATCCAGAAAGTACTAGAAATCTGTTTTTCTCTATTTATATGCACAAGAGTTAGCATCAGCTCCCGTTTCCCCTTCCATCAAGAATGGGGCTAGTATCCCGAGAATTGACTCCTGATGTCTCGGCCGTGTCATACTGAGATTGAACAAATACACTTTCAAGCTCTGTTTGTCTCATGTTTTGATGATTAGCATTAAAATCCTGAGCACCATGTCGAGAGTCTGCCAACATCTGGAAATAAGCATGAGGTCCCCAACCTGCAAATCAGATTCAGATTCACAAGAAATTTTAGTGCAGGGATACAAACTAGAGATTAGTATATGTATACAAAATGGATAGGAAAAGAACCAACTATAGTACAATAATAGGACTCTCTCTCTCTCTCTCTCTCTCTCTCTCTCTCTCTCTCTCACACACACACACACACAGGACTAGGAAAAGGACCAACTGTAGCGGCCAGGTCACGAGGATTTTTCCTCACAAACCCCGAGGTTGGGTGTGGATGGCTTGCCTTTGAACCACCTGGGGAGGGTGGACTTCATATGGTGCATAAATTAGCCCATGCATCACAATACTAATTAAGTCTAACCGCGGAACCAAAAAAATAAATAAAACCAGCATGATTGCTATTCATCATAGTTCTTTGTTACTTCTTAGCAGAGCTCGGCCCATGACACATGGATAAGTTCATCGGACTAAGGACCAAAGTTCAAATGCACATTAATGAACCTGTTTCAATGAGTTTAGATACAATCCAAATATTTCTCTACCATAGTTTTATCAAGACAAAGTAATAAAGTATAATTAATTACATTAGTATAGTTTCTCAAATATACACGCAGAAGCTAATGCTATAACTCGTAAAGTCAAGAATGTTATAGTTCTAATTAAGAATGAATCGATGATTTCACATCCAAAACTCAGAAAAACAGAACTAAGCTATCTTCCATTTATTATCAGCGGGAGACATATGCACTCTAAAGTATCTCTATGTGCCCTTGGATCTCTTAATTAGAACTATGCACTTAAAGGAAACTACCAACTTTTTGGTTCTGCGACTATCAGTGTGTAATTGTCCACTTTCTATTTTGATTAGTTAGCTATGCATACCAAGAACATCCTTAAGATATGTTGGTTAGAACCCTTTTGAGTTTGTTACAACAAGAACACATGGGGTACAAGGGGAAAACCTAACTTTAAATAATCACCCTTAATCTTCACAACAAATGGAAAGTGGGCAATTATTTTGGGACGGAGGGAATATACAAGTTCAAAAGGAAATCAAACACAAAATGTGGAACACAAACGAAAACGAAATAGTATTGAAAATAACTACTGAGCAAGGAACCACATAGGCACATACCATCAACATGATATGGTGGAGGAAAGAACTGTAAGTAGCAAAAGGAAGCAACAGTTAACCCTGCAAAAAAGGAAGGGGAATAAGAACTGGAGCTTCTGAGAAGTAGCAAAATGAAAAAGTTGAAAATAACTCCTTGATCAACTGACCTAACAAACCCCCAGCAAATACATCTTGCCAGTGATGCCAATAGTCATCAACTCGAGAAACTCCTATTAAAGCTGCAACCAGTAATGGCAGAAAAACAATACATAGCTTGCCAACATGTCCCCTACGATCAAATACCCTAATTTTTCCAGACAAGTACCAGGCAAGAAACCCAAGACCAGCGAAAGACCCTGCATATCAGTAAAAAAGTATTTCTCTAGGTTAGCATTCATGTACAGAATAAATAACAGCAAAAACAGACAAACACCAACAATCATATCCCCTAACACATGTATACATAGATACTGAGATATAATTACATTACAAACAATGCAAATGGCTCCAAGTTCTCACCTGTAATGTTATCTCTCTTACCATGAGAGAACAAAATTTTCCTCAATTTTTTTTAATCTAACATTGAGAAAGATAAGAGGACCTGAGCACAAATTATCATATTCATTCATTAGTCTCCAACATAACTCGGATAAACTTTATGGGGCTCATTCTCATAAATATGAACACTTAATTTGTTTTCCGCAGCATTTGACTCATCAGTTGGTAGATGATAATTGAAGATACCCACATAACTTCCTACAACAATTCATATGGATCACAAACTCATAACCATAAATTTTGACTTCTTCCCTAATAAATGAGTGTCGTTAGATGTCCTGGAAATGAGTAAGTCAAATGAAAATTCATATGTAAAGTAAAACCATATTTTATTATCACTGTATGGAATATCAGTGAGCTTAATATCAAGTCGTTATTCCCTGAGTGACACACATGCCACAATGTGTGGGACAGAATCGTTTTCCTAAACCTCTAGTGACCATGAAGTAAATAGAACATATCTCATAAGAAAAAGAAACAAATTATCATAACTGCAGTATCAAGAAATATCAAGCACCCCTATTTTTTTTTTCTCTAAAATACTGTTACAAGTAGAGGCAAAGGGTTACCAATCTTCAAGGATAAAAAAGAGTATATTAAAAACTGATGACAAAACATATATCAAAAGCCATTCACACATCATATCATTGTCGCCGAAATTGGCAATAAGTAAACTACTTACAAGAAGTATGCCCACTTGGGAAACTTTTATGTCCTTCCCTAATGACAGCCTTATCTCCAGTACAAAGCACATTGCTAGTTACATTATCAAACACCTGAACAGCACAAACTTAATTATACAAAAATGAAGTCAATATATAATTGAAAGAAATCAAAACATATCATGAATTTGAGAACCCACTCCTATCCCATCAGGGAAACAACGCCAAAAAAAGTCTGGACGAGGTCGACCCACAGCATTTTTTATTGCATCAGTCAGAACTCCAGTGATAAGTACAGAATATAGAAGGCCTGACAAACATATATGCTACACTATCGTCATTTTATCACTATAACAAGGAAATAATTTCAATCAATACAAAATTTAAATTGGGTAAAAGAAGAGTTACCCAATATGGCATGATGCAAATCATAGACATCCTTCCTGATAAAGTAATAGACAAGAATGATAGCAAATGGCAGCAATATTCCAATCAACTGTTACAAGAAAAAGGAAGGGAAGTTTCTTGTTTTTATTGCCATACAGACAAATCTCATGCATTTAAAAGCTTGATTGTGCGACATATTTTCTTAAAGTGAACGTACAGGAACAGCCCATAATGGAACCGTATTGCCTTGCAACGGGTATCTCAGGTCTGTCAGCATATCTTTTCCAACAAAGCGGTAAAATGGTTCTATAACATTTAAAGCAACTTCTATCATCAGTAAGAGCAGAAGAATGACCCAGTCATGCATATGTATCCTTGCTACTGTAACTCCATGGGAACGCACGGTGTGTGCTCCTAACTGAATCTCTGGCATTTTTCTTTAACTAGAGAATAAATGAGAAAATTAGATAATGGAGAAAAAGAATGATTGAAAAAGAAAAAATCAAGCGGTATGATAATCATCATTACAAAGAAAAACCACCATTTTAATTTTTGTAAGATGTAAATATAAACCAAATTCTATGCCTATTGCGGTACTGTCGGCACAAAATAAAATCTTGCCACAGAAGGACACATAATTCATGACACAATTAGCCACACCAAGGCTACATTGCCACTTAACATCCAATTATTACTTGTTATTGAAGAAAAGAACTAAAATTACTTTACTTTGTATGGTGTTAATAATGCACCAACATATTTGGAATTTATAAACATATGAAATACATTCAGTGATTTTCCAGGAACTTGAAGTCCTTTATATTACCCTGTAAGCAGAATGCTACTACTTCGTCAACCAAAGCATAATCTTCTTTATAACCGAAAAGCAATACTAAAAACTATGCTAAAATATCCGTCCAATAAGAAAAGCTGTGATTCAATAGCTCTTACTCAAAAGGAGATTATGCTAACGACTGAATTAAAATAAATTGATTGCTGAGTAGGACATAAACAACCTATCTACACAAAACATGCTGATGATAAAATTATAGCTATAATGATTCAAACCTAGGAAATAGAGTTAAAATTCAAACAAAAATACTAATAATAACAAAGACAATATACTTGTACATAGGAGCTAAAATCAACAATCAGAATCAAAATATGGCCTGCGCAGATGAAAATTCACAAAGATAGCGAGCCTAGGGATTCCACAAACAGTGGTTGCTTAAAACGATGCGTTCAGTAGAAGAGAAAACGCAGGAACGAGAAAGGAATCAAAATTTCGGAGATTCAAACCAATGGCAAAACGATCATTCGACGAAGAAACAAAATAATATGAAGAGAAATAAAATTTAAAATCAACCGAATTCAGGGGATTCGCTGCTCCACATTCAAATTTGCAGTAGATTTTGTGAGACAGAAAATGGAAATATTAGCTGAAGCTGAAGAGTATATGAGGAGGAAGGAGACGGAGAGATTACGCTTGAGCTTTACTGTTTCGAGTTTCGAAGCAAAAGAAAAAGGAGAAAAAGCGTGTAACAGCGTTAGCGTATATATGAGACGAGAGAGAGAGAGAGAGAGAGAAGGGGAGTATCTGTAGATAAATATGTTGAGGTCTCAGGAAGGCGTTTTTTGATTTTTGAATCCCAAAAAACTGTTTGGGAGCGAAAAATAAGCGTCTGCCACGAGGAGACAAACAAACATGCCAGGTGGCATGCAAAATTTAATTTCTAAAAATGAGTGTTCATTTTAGTATTTAATAAACTTTAAAGGGGGGTAATTACATATTATCTCTTATGGTAAGCCTCTGTTTCAGTTGATACTCTTGAACTAATTTTTTCAACATTTGGCTACCATATGGTTCGGAGAGTTCATTATGTCACTAACACAGTTAACTATAGTGTAAAATGACGAATTTACCATTCTTCTCCTTCTTCTCCAAACATACTCTAGAGATTTATGCACATTCAACTCTTCTTTGATTCTTACTTTCCATTTCACTTCATTGTTGATGCCGCAAGAGAGAGAGAGAAGGGTGTTGCTACCCGCCGCCGTTCAGCCGAAGGTGAGGGAGGGACGCTAGAGGTACCTCTGGTGAGCTTCGCCGACACGAGTAGATCTGTTTTAGGTAAGCCTATATCTCATCCCCTTCTTCTTTTCCGTTTCAATTTGTTGGGTTTGGAGGCCCCGGCGGCGGTAGCCGTGAGGTGGGTCTCCTCGTCCTGTAAATTTCTCTCTCTCTAGGATTTTTTATTTTCCATGAAAATTCTTGAATTTGATGGAAAATTGATGATTACTTTTTGCATTCCTTGAGGTGAGATGAGTTGATTGGTATGTTTAAGAGAGACCCATTTTTTTTCAAAATTGGTTTTTGATAATGGGTATTGTGATTCAATTTTTCATGGTTTTTGGTAATTGGTTGTTGATATTTTATTTAATTTTTATGAGTTTTCCAGCGAGTTTATGAATTTTCCAGCAGGTCCATGAAATTTCTGACAAGTTTATGAATTTTCATGCGAGTTCATGAAGTTTCCGACGAGTTTATGAATTTTCCGGCAAGCCTATGAATTTTTTGACGGAATTAGGTTGAAGAAGAATGGTAAAGTGAAGGGCAATCTGGGGATTTAAAAAAATGACATGTGCTGGGCACATGACCAAACAATGTCCTTTTCTGTCAAATATAACTGACGGAATGGACTCTCCAAACCATAGGTTAGCCAAAAACTGAAAAAAATAGTTCAAGAGTGCTAACTGAAATAGAAGCTTATCATAAGAGAACCATTTGTAATTACCCCAACTTTAAAATATTAAACTAGTATACACGTTACACTTAAGTCAAGTCATCCGTCAAGTCAACACGTATGAGTCAAACATCGAGTTAAATCCGGTTAAGGGTTGGGTCAACCTCAACCATGAATATGCAAACCCCTTCCCAAGATTTCAACAACCAACCACACGGCGACATGTGGCGAACTTGATTTTTAAACATAAATATTTCTCTTTTGGCAAAAGAGAAGGATCCTAGATGAAAATACAATTTGCATTGTGACATTCTTTCTCTACTTCCTCTTTCTAAAAAAAAAACTCTTTAGCTTATTGTTATTATGACCGAGATCTTACTCTCACTCCCGAGGCGATGTCCGCAAACCACCTTCTAGGGTCATTGTTCTTTGGTGTGTAGCCCCGCGCAAGTCACATGTAACCAAAATCGTGGACTCAAGTCTCCAACTCCGCCCCCAAGAGCCCGAGCTTCCTGCCCCGTCCCTGAACTTTAGCACTTAGAACATTTGCAACTCAACATCCCTTAAATGTGGACAAGACAACAACAACTTTAATACGCTCGACTTGACCCGTTCAAAAACGACGCATCAAATACAATATCTCAAATTCTCATAGTCTTATTACCGTTAAAAATTGACGAGTAAAGATCTTGCCTGGTGCATAGGTTAACAAAAGCTAATACTCTTCTTCAAGTTCATAACTCTTCATATTTGGAGAATCTTTAAAAATATTGTACCAAATCTTATTTTAGAAATAAGATTATCATTCACTTGGCTACAACATAGCTGATAAACAATCTTGTCAAAATTGGACCGGATTAGTTTGATTCAGCGACAAATCTTGACAACAGTTAAATTTGGGAGATATGATCATGTCAAACTTTTAAACTTCACTTGAACAAGTTGAAAGCAAACTAGATCAAATTAGTTTGATTTGGTGAAAATCTTGACAACATTTATATTCGAAAGATATAATTAGGTCAAACTTTTATACTTCACTCGAACAAGTCCAAAGCAAACGTGATGTGTTGAATGATAATTTGGTATCCAATGTGTCATTAATCACAATAAAACACATTATTAATATATGAATATAATCAGATATTTGTGATAAAAGATTTACTGAAGCTAGTATAAATAAAATTTAATGAAATATCACAATTGATTTGGCTTTAACGTTGCTAAAAAACCACTTTAAATTCTTTATTCCCGTTGATTAAGAGATTGATAGAGATTAGGTGTCATTACTAATATACACTATTTAATCTCTTAATCAAAGGGCTGATAAAATTCAGATAAGGACCAAATAAAAGGCAGAAACCAAGGAAGGACCCGAGTATGCCAGCAAATGCAACATGGGACAGCTTGTCTTGTTACAAAATATGAAAATGTTTTCTTCAAGGTAAGTTTTAATCTCTCTTAAACTGCAAGTCAAGGTTTAAGGGATACACAAAATTGTCCGTTACACTACATATATCCAAATGTATACACAATAGCTCGCAAAAAAGAATAGCATGGCACATACAAAGCTACCTTCTCCCACATTCCATATCATCCATTGATTCAGTTTGTTGATTTACAACTTGTACCTTCTCCGTGCTACGCAAGCTCAGTCCATTCATTGGATGAACCGTGATTGCGCTACCACGTGAATCCTCCTCTACTGCTTGTTGTACCTCCTCCATGCTACGCAAGCCGAGTCCATTCATTGGATGAACCGTGTTTGTGCCACCATGTGAATCCTCCTCTACTGCTTGGAAATATGCATATGGACCCCATCCTGAACACAAACTAAAAGCTCAAAACAAAACATAATTTTGATTGCCAACTCGAGAAATGGACAACTTTCTCTCAGTTCATAAATCATAAGGTATAATGTATAAAGAATAAAACGGACCATCATTATCATATGGGGCTGGGAAGAACTGCAAATAACAGAATGTTGCCACAACCAGCCCTGCACAACAGGTTTTCAATGCACGAGTCGCTAAAGTTAAGGATTCAAAACACATGTTTTATTATTCACTTATGTTCAAAATTATTTTAAAGATGGATAATGAAAAGAAAGAAACCTATAATTCCACCAGCAAAAACATCTTGCCAGTGATGCCAATAGTCATCCACCCGAGAAACAGCAACAAGAGATGCACAAAGTAGAGGAAGAAAAACAATACATAGCTTTGCCACATGTCCTTTCCGATCAAAAGCTCTGATCTTTCCAGACAAATATAACGAAAGAAAACCTAAACCTGCAAAGGACCCTGCAAACCCGTGCTAGATTATTTCAGTGAATGAATCCATAAAATGCACCTTTTTTATGGGCTAGAAGAGCAGAAATATAAAAGAAAGATGAACACCAAAAATTTAACATGGTTTGTTAATTTGTCTACGTTCGCACAACATAGCCAACACATAAGTAATACTTATAAGGAGGAAATTACAACGTACTATTTATCAGAAAATAGTCTCAGTTTTCTCACGTTCACCTGACACTCCAATACATCCAAGTCCTCACCACTCACTGCCATCATACAGCGCTCTACACTCAACACAATCTCATAGAATTCCCAAAGCCTTTTCTCTTGCTCCACCTCTACTATCCTATTTATAGAAGAGATTGGGCACAAGAACTCAACATCCATCTCCTATATTTTCTTCATGACAAATACTTTTCACTCCTATTTAATGTGAGGTGCAACCATCTTTGTCAAATATTGCAAGATGAAATCACATGAAATATGGATGTTGTTTGGGCGGTATCCATATTGACCAACAATCTCCTCTTCCCACCCTAAGGAAAAGATATAGAACTCCTTATAAGAAATTCACACCACAACCATCTCACTACGAAACTTCAGCTTTTCTTTGGGAATCATTTTTCTCATCATATAAGTCGCATTCTTTTCTGTGTGGATCTTTTTCAACCTCATTAGTTGTTTCCCAATCACTAGATGCAACCAATGATATCTGACAACTATGTGTTTCGCCCGTGCAGGATACTTGGTATTTTGGCTCAAGTTCTACTGCGCTTTGACTATCACAGTATATATACCTTTGACTAGCACAGTATACCATGTACTCATCTTGCTTCAAGCTTAATTCTTGAAGAAACCGCCTGGTCCAAAACATCTCATTTCCTGCTTAAGTGGTTGCAATATATTCTGCCTAGGTTATAGATAAAGCAACACACTTCTGCAATTTTGATTGTCACGACACGGCTCCTACAAAAGTGAATATGGCGTGTTTTCTTCTATCAAAATCTCTAGCCATATATATCAGAATCTGCGTAACCTTCAAGCATTCGTTCTGACTTCTCAAAACACAAGCATAAACTGAATGCATGTATCTCTTATATGTCTACATATCCACACTTCACAACTTAAACTGTAGAAAGAAATGTGATTACTACCCTAACCGCGTGAGCAATGTTTGGCCGTGTGCACCCATAGAACTGCGGAGGAGTAACGGGAGACTACCATTTCTTCATCTCTTTCTCCTTTATTTGGCAAGACTTCTTGCTCAACCTGAAATGGTTGGGGAGAGGCATGCTAACTACTTAACATCCTTTATGTTTAAATCATTCAAGTATTCACTAACATACTTTTCTTCTAACAATTACAGCTTCTTAGATCTCTTGTTGTTAAAGCTAATTGTTACATCCTTTATGTTACAACTGAATTACCATTTCTACGAGTAATTACAGCTTCTTTGCTACCTTGTTGTATGTAGTTGGAAATTCTTTATGTTGCATCAATAAACCATTAGATATTACTGGTGGCCTAATTACTTGTAGTATTTCTCTGTAGTACTTCTCTGAAAATGCGATTCCTTGAGACTAAGCAAATGTCTCTATATAACAAAATGATCAGATAAGTTTTGTTTTCTTTTTCTTTTTGTATTCATGTATACCCATTTGTTTTCTAACTGCACAAACTTATTCAGAATCAGTTGGAAAGTAACATCAAATTGCATAAAGAAGCATAACTTACATGAAGTATGGCCACTTGGAAAACTTTTGTGTCCTTCCCTTATAACACTATCCTTGCCATTACAGATAACATTTCCCCACTCATTGTAAGCCTAACAAAGTGAAAATAAAAATAAGAATGGAGGCAAAAGAAAATAGAACCTTTGTTTTGAAGTACTCATCTGAACTTTTTCTTTGATGCACTTTAAGAATAATAAATAAAAAAGTCCAACAATAAAAACATTAAATCAGCAAGATTTTTGGAGCAGCTTAACAGATGAACAATTTATACAAATGTAATGGATAACCTTTGCTTTTTCTTGTAATCTATCATTATGTTCTTAAAATTAACAGTAATATCTTTTGAATAGATATTCTTTTCTTTTCTATTTTTGTACAACTGAATTATTAATTTGTTTAGTTTGAATTGCAGAACTGCACTGATTATCTTACTTGCTAGTAGCTATTCCACAAGTAGAAAAAAATTGGAGATTGACGAAACATACTTCTGTCCCATTGGGAAAACATCTCCAAAAGAAGTCTGGTCGAGGCCGGCCAGTTGCATCTTTTACTGCATCGGTGATAACTCCGGTAATCAACACAGCAAACAGAAGGCCTGTTCTCGCAGACAAATATAAATCATAATATAACCCGTGTAATCATATGGTGCAGCTGAGTAATACACAGTTACACAAAAAAGAAGTTCCTGTTTGAATTGAGATATAAATACTAATATTTGCAATTGCATACCTAGTATGCCATGGTGCAGATCATAGACACATCTTCTTCGGGCATAAATAACAAAAAAAACAGCAATTGGCAGCAAAATGGCGTATATCTGAACATTGAAATAGAAAATTAGAAGATCATACAAATTCCGCAACCCAAAAACTGTGCGGTATAGTTCAATTAATGGATCCTTATAGTGAATGTGTAGGAATATACATGTCCTGTCCAAAAGCCAAAACGAAACAACATATAAGAGGATAACTTACGGGAACAGCCCATATAGGCACCGTGTTTTCTTTCAAGGGATACTTAAGATCTGTCATCATATCCTTTCCGACAAAGCGGTAGAATGGATGAATGACATTCAGCATGATTTCAATTGCTACAAGAAGCATCAATATTAGCCAATCGTACATGTGAACGTTAGCAACTGAGGCTCCATGAGATCTGATAGTACGAGTACCAACTCCAACCTCACTTCCCTGCTAGATTTTTCACAAGACGTCATAAGCTAGTATTGGATCAGTCAATGAAACTTAAATTCTGATTGAACGAAACATATTATTAAACCTACCCATCTTCGCTGTATCATTTGAGAACATTTTACAACTTGATCCAAGGCAAATCTAGCAAACTAAATTAAATCAAAAGCCCTAACATTTGATCATAGCAAACGTTACTTCTAAACTAATTTTAATTACTTTAAAACATTCATGTAGATCGTATAATAGAATTCAAACTTCAACATCAAAGATTTGAAACAAATTTCACAAATCATAGTAAGAAAACAATAATGTCAAATTCAAACAAAGCAAGCACTTCATGAATGCATCAAATTACATGAAAACCGAACCAAACCCACCAATTGCAACTCCAACACATACATTCATAGAGCAAAATATTTTAAAAGTAAAAGATACATATAAAAGGGCAAGTAGGTCTTGAGAAAACAAAAGTAATAATAAATTAAATTAAATTAAACAGAATTAAAATAAAAACATGAAAGATTACCCGGGAATTACAAAAAGAAGAAAGCGAACTCACTACACTCCTCCGCGCCATAGTGAAAACACGCAGTAGCAGAATCAGAAGCAGCAATTCTCAATACTCCAAAAGCAGAGAAAAGAACAAAAAGGGAAAAAACGAAAAAGAGAAACAAAATCTCATTGGTGAAGCAAAATTGGAATTTTTTTTGCTCTGATTCTAAAGTTGACTGAGATTAATGGGATAAAAACAACTTTAATGAAAATCAAAATGTAATTAGTATCTTAAGCACAACTGGAACAGTGATAGTGGTTGCGAAATTGCAGGGATTAAATTTTGAAATTGGGAAGAAGATGTAATGATGCGTGTTAGGTTGCGAAAATGAAAGGAATTGATTACGCGATTTTTGACCGTTGGGATGTAGACGTTACCAAACACCAACTACTACTATGCGTTTTCAGTTATGAAGACGACGGAAGAGCAGTGTCACATACACGTCCAATATTTCATTAATAACTTATCCGAATCACAATATATCACGTGTACAATATGTCTGACCACTCCACAACAAAAATTACGAAAGGATAATGGTAGTATATATATTGGATTATTATTTTTTAAAACTTAATGTTAAGTACAAAAATATAAAATATATATTTCTCATGCAAATTATCACGTCAATTTGTACAAAATTTATGACATTTAATATATATATTTTTCAAAACATATTTTCCTTTTTTATATTAAGGAAATATTGGTAGTAGTAGCCATTATAGATGCCGACAGTAGTTTCTTGTTTGCTTCTACGAAACGACTGTCGTTTAATAATTCAATATTTGCTACAAACGGAATAGAAGAAGGATTAGCGGAAGGAAGCGCGGGGAGCACGATCCATGGTGCACCACCATTTTGTCCTATTTCTTCTATTTTTTTTATCAGAGTTTTTTGTCTCATTTGTCAATTAGCAAGCACTTTTAATATAATATTATTAAAAAATTAAATTAATAAAAAAAGAATTAGACTTTTTTACAATAAAAATAAATTTCATTAATTCAAATCATCAAGTAATGCTTGAATTACAATTGAAGGACAATCCGATTGATCCTAAACATAACGACCATACTAAAAATTGGTGGCTCTCGCAATCACATGTGATGCCTTATCCGCTGACCGTTTAACAAAAGAAAATACTACGTTTTCCAACTCGCTACTCATATCATAACAATCATCTAAAATAATTCCATAAACACCACGCATCATGGACCCTAACTTGAGATCCGAGATCGCTTTCAACGCATCACTTTCTATAATTACCAAGGCATGTTGGACCAAGCGGTTGATGCACTTTGGATTTCTTTTGAGGTCTCAGGTTCGAGCCTCCTTGCCGACGGT
>JAYMTF010003577.1:0-14879 GCA_036897485.1 Pelargonium nanum | reverse complement strand
AGAAATACAATCAAATTTATTTTTCATAATAATGATTAGTCAACATTAAAAATTATTTAGTGCGAAAACCCGAGCTAAGCTGGGTACCAAAACTAGTTATATATATATACATATATTTGTCTAGGTCAATTTTATTTGGATTTGCCACTAATTATGGAAGAAGAAAAAACTAGTTTGATTTTGGAGTTTCATACTGTTTTTTTTTTTTTTTTACATAGAGAAGAAATTGGCAAGAGAAAAAGAAAAATAGTTTGATTTGATTCTTTTTGAAAGAAAAAAATTGGTCACCAACCGAATAAATTGTTTGCTATATGTTTTCTTTGGTTTGTGGAATTAGCCTCAAAGGTTTTAAAAGACACAATTGTTTGCTGTGTGTTTGTTTGGTTTGTTTTCAAAGTTACAACCACTTCAATAAGAAACTATAAATTCTTGTTTTAAGTAATAAATTTCTTGGTCCTTGCAAAGTTGCACATGCATTTGCGTACTATGGCTTAAGTAGAACATATATAGTAACGATCATAGATAATAAAGTGCCTCAAGAAATGGATAGCAATTGGGAAACAATATTTATTACAACCACCAAAGTAATTGGAAGAAGGTAAGTATATTATAAATGTAGGCTGTTGGTCATACTTAAACTTTACTTTTTGCACATTAGAGGTTCCTACTACACCTTGTTATATTTACTATCATTATATATCAACTAACAATTTCATTGTCACGTGTCTAACATTCATGCAACATCCAGCTACCCGGCTTTTATAGTAACATCGATACTGAAGACATCGAGAACTCACACATGTTCAATTGTTAGTGCATATTTTAGTATTTATTTCATTTCAAAATAATTGTCATGATTCATATACATTTTTATATGTCTTGTTATTTTAAAAAAAAAATTAGTTATGCGTGAAAGTTAGTTAATATTTATTAAGGTTGTTACTGCATATGTGCATGGGGATATAAAAATAAAATATATAATGCTAATGGATTTTTTAAAATAAAAAATTTAACACTTATTTAGAATAGATTTTTTTTTAATATTTTTGTTGATATACTTGGTGTTTGTAACAAGACTTGTTTATGGTAAATATATTACAATCAATAATCAAGTGATTATCTTAGTTAACCTTATCAAAAAGAAAAAGAAAATCTTAGTTAACATATCTTTTGATACTCAAGAGAGTACCTTCAATTGAATTTGAATTCTTATCCGTTTCCTCGCAAAGATGAAAGTTAGACCAGCAAACCAACCTCTTCATGCACATAGTGTAGATAATTAATTCAATAGACAATTGGTGACATAACTATTAAATTGATGAAACATTTCGGTCTCCATTTATATAAGCTGATGCTATACAAGAATTCGGGCCCTCCCTTAAAATGCCTAGATAGCACGCCCAATAGGGCCACCGCAAATTGAAGGAGAAAAGGGGATATGCACCGAAAAGTCAGGCCACAAGTGTTCATATGGAAAACCTTTTACATTTACGAAGTATTCATACAACGAACCTTCTATATCTACCAAATGATTTTACAATGAATTGTCTATATTTACTAATCACGAAATGTTCTCACAATGAACATTCCACATTTAGAAAGCGAACAATTCCCACAATAAAAGTCTCACACTAACATATTGAGTCACTTCCACAATGAACTTTTAACACCACATTGTGCCTTGCTGCATAAAATATCACATCGAGTCTTATGACGTGAATATTGTATCATGCCTCATTACGCGAATTCACATTGATACACACAAAGAAAATCTGCATTTCTAGCAAAGACCTAGTGAGTATGGACAAGTCACTAGTCATACATGTACAATCAATACATCAAGTGATATTTAATAAAATATGGGATAACTATAGTTTGAAACTTCAAATGTTATTTTTTTTTTTTAAAGAAAATGTTGTTGTTTTAGATATATAATGTTACTATTGAGTTATAAAAGAATGTACAACAAGTCGCCCAATATGTAGAAATATTGTCTACTATTAGAAGAAAAACAAAGAAATCAACAAAAGTAAGAAGGTGTCCGAAAATGTAGCTACCTCCAAAAAAAAAACATTCCAAATTATGTAACCCTTGTGCGTTGCACATGTGCTTACATTTTTACTAGCACTTTTTATATCTAAAAAATTCTTAAAATAATTTGTTCTAATAAGACTATAAGAGGGTCTATTCTCTTTTTTAAATAGCTAGCTGTACAAATATTTATAGGTCAAAGATAAGTGTAGAGTCACTTAATTTGTTGCATCAATGCACATAATGTAAAAAAATACACAACATAATGATGAAATTTGAACTAAAGTTTCCCTCCAGAATGGTGTAGTAAAAGCAATTAGTTGAGTTAACGAAAGAGAGCCAACAAAAATAATAGTAACTCGACCCATTATTTGAGTTAAAAGCAATTAGTACTGCCGGTGGTGTGGGAGTATTGAATAAAATTGCAGAAATGCCACTGCCATGAATTATGGAGAAAAAGTCGGTTCAAGAAAATATGAGACAAGCCAGACAAAAACCAACGTGATTTCTGCTAAAACAATATACCTGTTTCTTCTTCCTCATCTTACCCAACTTTTTTTTTCTCTCTCCCCATCTTCTTTTTCTTTTTTTAGTATAAATTCAATACACAACCCTCCATATCTCTCAAACCCATTTGAGCTCACTCACTCTTTTTCTCTGTAAAAATGGCAGCTATGGTTTCTCTCTTGCTTGCTTTCTCTGTGCTCTTCACTGTCACTGCTCTTGCTCTTCCAGCTCCAGCACCAGCACCAGCACCTCTTGAAGGTAAAGCTCACAGCTTTAGCTACCTCTTCTTGTTATCACATTTCACTTGTGTTGATGATATAATGTACTTGAAAGATCTGTTCTTTAGAGTGTCTCTTCTTTTTCTCTTTGGGCATTTGTGTGTGTGAAAATGCTATGCTGATTTGGGTGTTTTCTTAAAATCATTTTTCAAGCTCATTAACTTGACCCCACTTGATCTGTTCAAGAAATGTTAGGGCTTGGTGGTTCACTTCCCTGTTTCAAGTCCAATTTGAATTGTTAAAGAAAAAAAGTTGAGGTTTTTGAGGGGTTTTACCATATCCCATATAATTTTGAAAAAAAGTTGGGGTTTTGAGGGGTTTTAAGTATATTTATTAGCATTTTTTCCATGCCCCATATAATCTGTTAAAGAAAGTTTGGGTTTTTCTTCCTGGGTTTTATGAGAACCAATGCTAGATTGGATTTTGTTCCATCTTCAAATTTGAAAAGATATGTATTTTTGTTGTTGATGACATTGTTAATACCCATTTGTTATTTGTTCTTGCTCTGCCTCTCTTCCCTTCAGGACTCCTCCCAAATGGGAACTTTGAAGAGGGACCAAAGCCAAGTGATATGAAGAAGACATTGGTGAAGGGGAAAAACTCCATACCCAAATGGGAAATCACCGGCATCGTGGAATACATCTCCGGCGGGCCTCAACCCGGTGGCATGTACTTTGCAGTGGCTCACGGCGTCCACGCCGTCAGGCTGGGCAATGAGGCCTCAATCTCTCAGACCATACCAGTCAAGAAAGGCTCTCTGTATGCTCTAACCTTTGGTGCATCAAGAACCTGTGCACAAGAAGAGGTACTGAGAGTATCAGTGCCTCCTCAGTCCGGAGACCTTCCTCTGCAGACTCTGTATAGCAGCAATGGCGGCGACACTTACGCTTGGGGATTCAGGGCCACCAATGATTCTGTGAAGGTCACTTTCCACAATCCAGGGGTTCAAGAGGATCCTTCCTGTGGTCCTCTTTTGGATGCAGTTGCTATCAAAGAGCTCTTCCCTCCAATGCCCACCAGAGGTAGTATTAAAAACATACTCAGTTAAATATAGTGAATTATGTGTGTGTTGATCTATCATATATAGTTTCTAAAAGACCTAATTTGGTCTGTGAACTTTCGTGTTTCGATTCAATTTGGTCACTGAATTTTTTGACCCAAAATAGTCCCTAAACTTCCAAATATGGATCAAAAGTTCGTGGACCAAATTTGGTCCATATTTGAAAGTATAGGGACTGTTGTTGGGTAAAAAAAATGTAGGGACCCAATTGGGTCCAAACGCGAAAGTCTATGGACTATTTTAGTTTTAAAAAGTTCGGTAAACAAATTAGGTCTTTTACCTATGTAGTTTGGATCTAACTTTGGTTCTTCAAATGTATGCTTAGGATAGTTGATCTTTGATTTGAGTTTCATTAACCAGTCTTCAATCTAGGATCTCTCTTATGTAACTAAGGTTTTCTATGGGGGTCTATAGTTGTTTTGATCTTGTGTCTCAGTTCAAAGTAGGAGCGAAGAATTTGAGACTTGATATTTGCTTTAGTTTACAGACTGGGATTTGCATATTTTTGGAAAATTTGACTGATATGCATAGCAATGGTTCACCTTGCAGCTAACTTGGTGAAGAACCCTGGATTTGAGGAGGGACCTCATCAGCTACTGAACTCGACCAGCGGTGTCCTCTTGCCTCCAAAACAGCTAGATCTGACGTCTCCACTCCCGGGCTGGATCATAGAATCTCTTAAAGCAGTCAAGTTCATTGATTCCAAACACTTCAATGTACCATATGGACTTGCTGCAGTTGAGCTTGTTGCTGGGAGAGAAAGTGCCATTGCGCAAGTCATTAGAACAGTTCCAAAGAAATCCTACAACCTCACATTCACAATCGGCGATGCCAAGAATAGCTGTCATGGTTCGATGATGGTCGAAGCCTTCGCAGCGAAAGAAACCCTGAAAGTTCCCTTCGACTCGCAAGGAAAGGGCGGCCACACTGTCGCCAGTTTGAAGTTCACAGCTGTGGATGCCAGAACCAGACTCACATTCTACAGCTCTTACTATCACACCAAGAAGAATGACTTTGGGTCTCTGTGTGGTCCTGTTCTTGACCAAGTTGTTGTTTTCCCTATTGCTTCTTAAAAAGATGTAAGACAACCTATATATACTATTTGGTCACTGGTTTTGTGTTTGAAATGAGGAGTTGTTTGTATTCACTATTTTGTATCCTCCTGAGTCTGAATGTTATAATTTGAATTTACCCTAATTATTTTCATCTAAGATACATGAATTCTTGTAGCAATGATTATATTAGGAAAAAAATAGTACAACATTTTTACACAATAGACAGGATCTTGTGAAAACAAACTCAAGTATATATGGAAGATAAGCTCTTCATGAATGTTACAAAAGTAATGTTTCCTTGCCATGGTATCAACTAACAAGGAAGAAAGTACTGAGATGAGACCAACCTTGACTGATCTGATCACATGTTAATTAATCACCAGAATTTAGATGCTCTTCACTTGCCAACATCCAGAGTACCAACAAGGCATTTCTCCAGCAAGAATTCATAATTCACCCAAGCATGGTATTTATCTAGAAACATCGGTATAAGGATTACAATTTTGTATAGCAATATTCCATAGGTCAAAACCATAAAAGAAGCAGACTCGAGCCTATGATCTAGAGAAAGTTGAAAAAAAAAATGTGTTGGTGTATATTTGATAAAGAGAAAGTACTAAAGGAAGTGCCATTGTCAAACTGGTATTAGGATCCAAATAAATAGTCATCCTAATATTGTCAAATATAGTTTTGGTTTTTCTAACACAAGTGATCTGAGCAATAACAAAAGACTACTACAGTAATAAGGTTCAATAACGGTGAAATAAAAAACTCAAGATGGACTGAAGTTAAGATAAAATTGACTCGATGGAATTCAATTTTGGCCTTTAAAACAACTAAAGAGAGGTAAATCCCAGGAAGGATACTAAATAGCAATGTGCAGTCCCTTCCCACCGCCTTCATCAGTATTTCATCACCTGACAAAGCAACTTTGTCAAAACAAGCATATAGCATCACAACAGAGGCATATATTTCTTCAGTCTGAACTCACAACTTGAAACATAAAGACAGAACATGGTAGCTAAAAAACTAGTAATGAGTGAACAAAATTGAGAATATTGCATCAGTAGGCAAGCACTTTAAAGTTTGGAGGTGCACTAGCATCATGTCTTCTAGAAGAAGAACCCTCTACATTAAGAAATTCATGTTTTTTAGATCTCACTTACTTTGCCTAGACAAATATCAATGGTGACTTTTGGGTAGAATGGTTCATGCATTCTGTAATGGTGACTTGGTACTTTCTAAATGATGTTTTAATGAAAAAATTAAAGCCAGTGAACAAATCCAGTAGTAGATAGTAAATACCAATGTTAATAGTTGATACACAGATGTCGGCATGTTGCAAAAGGATACTAATGAGATTAGAAAGGAGGAAGATTGACTGAGTTAACACACATAAAACTATAAGAGTTTACAAAGGTGGAATTCGACTCAAATTTCAATCTACAACACACAATCCATAGATAGCATAAAACCACGCGTTGTCCTAAGCCTTACATAGACCAAGAAGAAGTTGGTAATAAACTCGTCAAGACAAAACTTGACAGAAGCAACCTTCAGAAAAAAGAAACACCAAAGCCAACAGATACTTGAACTCTAAAGTTTGTCGGACCTAACAGGTCGTTCTTATTCAGTGGCCCCAAAAGTTATTCGCATGACAGTAACAAGAATAATGGTGGAAAGTTTCTGTGGAAGAATATGTCTTTACCATTCCGCGTGAAAGACAAAACCATACCTTCACCTGCTCTGTCATTTGCCTCATTACTTAAGACTCAAAACAATGAAGTACCAATATATTCCAAGAGCCTTCTTACATAT
This sequence comes from Pelargonium nanum, assembly GCA_036897485.1. Taxonomy (NCBI): domain Eukaryota; kingdom Viridiplantae; phylum Streptophyta; class Magnoliopsida; order Geraniales; family Geraniaceae; genus Pelargonium; species Pelargonium nanum. The sequence continues at coordinate 8,130 of JAYMTF010003577.1, read as the reverse complement.
ATTGTTGATTTGTTGTGGTCAAACTCTAAAAAAATAAAATATATATATCCAATAAAACTCAAGTAAAAATAGTCAGTGTCCATGGATATTCTTTGTGATCGTTCAGGCCTATTATGTTTAGAAAAAATTTATCAAAGTTTTTTGTGACGAGTGGAAGAAGAGCTTAGCATAATATACATATTTGTGAATCTTCTTTCTCAAACAAAAGGATGTTGTGCCTTGCTCTTGGAGTCATTGGGGGGAAAACATGTTTATTGCAATGAAGAATGTTGCTCACAGCAGTGTGCCTATGTGTATTCAATGCTATGTATTTTCTAAAGCAACCAAACCAAGTAAGCATATACAACAAAGAGTATATGCAACAAAAACTCTTACCACGAATTAAATATCATTCAAGAGAAGAAGCCTTTAGGGCTTGCTATTATAGTTAATAAATGCTAAAGAAAGAAGCCGACAAAACTCGTCAGCTTCTGAAATGTTTAAGACTACAGATTCTGCATGACTGCATCTCACTCACCAAAACATGCTTAATGTTACTTAATAGAATTCATATGTATCCACAGTTTGAATTTAAAGACGCAAAATATCTAAATCAGAATATGAAAAAGGAAAATGAAACAAATCATTTAATCAGATCAACAGCAGAAAATAGTTCTAATCTCCAAATACTACCAGAAATAACTGAAAACATACCTCCAGGGTGAAATTTCATGTATGGAGAAATATTGTACACTTGACCCTTTAAGACAGTCCACATGGAACCTTCTGTTTTGTGCTGTTTGACTTCACTCATAGGTATAAGCCTCTTATTGGACTGTCCTTTCAATCCTGGAGCACATAATTTATTAAGACTGATAAATAGTATCATAAATACAAATATGGAAAGACATTGCAGCTAATAGTATTTTAGTGTGTGTGTGTGTATACTGCGCAGTATGACTAAGACCAATAATAGCTTTCATGACACATTGTTCAAACACAATAATTAAAAAATATGTAAACAACTATCATGCTTTCTAACCATGACAAATTGATAACATGGTCAAAATCTGGTCAAACAGCAAAGAATAAAGATGCGCCTTTGTCAGATAGACAGCATCACTGGAAACACTAACCATTTTAACAAAGTAACATCTTTGAAATTACCTGCAAGGTCAGGATGTGTTCGAGTAAGCTTGAGCCAGTCCATTTGGCTATACCCCTTCTCAAAAGGAACCTTCGTACGAGATGCAGGCTTCTTGGCATTAACCTTTGGTTGCTGAAAATTCTTAACTGATGTCCCCACATCTCCTGATGGTTGAGGAGATGACATATCAATAACATTATAAGACAAAGATCCTACTTTATCCTGCTTCTTAGAGGATGCATCATCTGGCAGTTTATCTTTCCCCTGTAAACCATTGTTACTTCCAGCACCATCTGAGAATCCATCTTCAATAGTAATACCACCGACATGTGACACAAGCTGCTTTGTATCAACATTATCTTGCTCAGCAGGTATTCCAACCTAAATGCATACCCATAACCTTCAAAATTAGAAAAGATCATGATATATAAAACCCAGAGTCCAGCTCATAGCAAGAGAATGAATATAAAGATTGGTTAGATCAAGTCGACGCAAGCAGATAAAAAAATTGTATGTTCATTAAACAAAATATAATCTTCAGCTTGCCTGGCAAAAGGTGAAATCACTATTATCGTCCATCTCACGAGTAAAGCAGTTTCCGAATCAGCACAAGAATATTCCCGTCCAACTATAGTTATCGACTATCTTCTGCTTCACTGGCTGCAACAACATATTGCAGAAGAGTTACAAAACTATTATATTGCAGGATTTGGTTGACAGCATGTTAGAGATTTTGGTTGACCATTGTACAGAATCACTATTGAGTTATCAAATTGATCAAAATTACATGGAACTATTGCTGGATACTATGTAATCAAATTGAGAAAATCAATGAATGTTATTCCAGAGTACACGGAAGCAACGTGCTTCTCCAACGCCACTTGATATATCTATCCAAAATATAATTACTTGTGAATTCCTTTACTTCTTTTTTTCAACTTATATTCTTATTAGGAAGCTTAAAACATTCGCTAAATATACAAAAATACATCAGTGTTATGCTTTTAAAAACACTATATAAAGTCTATGTGACATCAAATACAAGCTGCAACATACACAAGGATGCCCAAATAAAAACCCATCATTGGAGAGAAGACACTGCATCTTTTTGTAAAGTTATTTAATTTACATGATTATGCTCCCACGCAACATTGCTTTGCCTCGGCATTCTGTTTGCATTATACGCTTGTATTCATTTATACTAACCCGTGAACATCTTACCATATAAACAAAAAACACATCAGATAAATTGTAGAAAAACAAACATCCAATCTTATACCTTTGTCCCGAAATGAGTGTCCTCTTTCCTTATTAGGAAGTTACTATGCATGAATTATCAATAGTATCCCCATAATAAAGTTAACATCCCTTAAGTTTATTACAACACATGCACATGGGGATACAAGACAAAATGTAAAATACTAACTAACTTCTCCTTAATTTTTCTCAAAGAGAAAACCAAGACACTCATAATGGGACGATATATAGACAGATATCCAACCATGGTTAAATTGGTTTTCTTAGAGACAATAGGTTGAGTATCATATCAGATATTTGTGTAAATGCCTTCTTTGCCTGTTTACTCGACTTACTTTCTGAATTCTGACACAACTTCGCGTTGAAAATATACCTTCACTGACATAGGTAATTATTATAAACATTGATACACTTTACTTATGATTGGACACTTCTATTATTAGTGTAAAAATATCAATGGTAAAGAACATCTTTCATGATTAGGGCATCAAGAACACGTCACTGAGCCATATGTTTTGTTTCTTACATTTTCACAGGTTCCATAAAGTGAATAAGGTGGGTAGAAAATGCCATGGGCAGCAGCGCAGCCCCTGTGTCAATACTACACATTGCAAAATCTAGGATTTGTAAGCCATGTCAATTAGATTCCCTCACAAATCTATCTTATAGCATATCACCCTCAACAAATTCATTACATTAGCTTACATTTTAGTGACCCCTGACTAACATCTACTCTTCCTTTTCTCCCCAAACTTTTCCAATATCAAACATAGTGGTCAGAGAACAAATTCTTAGAACTTTAAAGGTGCAAGATCATACAACAAGGAGAACTTTACTTTGAAAATGAGCTGACAATCATCGCTTAAAGAAACTTGCCCACAAAAATATCATTCAGGTCTTAATTGCAGTGAAATGAACAAATTAGACCTAAAATGCTTCAATTCACAAGAACAACCCAGCAACTTAAAAATAAAGCTCGAGCAAATCACGCTAAGGATAACATTAAACCCTAAAAAAAAGAGAATAAACCTCAATGTTTGAATATCAATATTGGTTTTCATTTGATCCTAAAATGAAATTGCAGCTACGTTTTCCCTGTCATTTTCCTGTTCAATTGAACATTCACGGAAACCAAACAGAATCTATTGAGAATAAAAAACAGAGATGAGAAACGTACAGAATCGACGTTGAAACGGGCTTGATCGGCAGAAAAAGTGGAATTCAGGTCCGTCTGTCCTGTCCTCCAAGAAAACGCTGCTTCGTTTGAATTTTCTTTTGTATATATTGTTTCGCTTCGCCAACACCAATAGCAATTTATTTTTACACTCCCAAAAATACAGAATCTGGCAGACCTGTATTTATACCTTACAAAAAAAGATTAATGAAAAGAACTAGTATTTCATTTCACCGGACCCGGACTAACCCGAGCTCAAATCAATAGCCCGGAGACTGGACCGGTAATGACACGGGTCAATGTTTTAAAAACCGACCCGGAGGCTGAACCGGTCAGGTCACCGGGTCAACCGGCCGGGTCACTACTATATATTATATATATCTAAATATTATTCCAGAAAAATATTTGTCCAAACCAACCAAACCCAATTTCAAAGCAATCAAAATCAAACCCCACGGCGAATCAATCAGGTATTGCCGCCGACCGAAACAACCACCACGGTGCACTGCCTTTAAGAGCAATATTGTATCTTTCTCAACAATAAAAGCTTTTATCCTTCTCATCTTCATTATGAATCATTGTAATCAACAATTAGTCAATTACTAGAAAGAAGAAAAATAAATTTAACAAAAAAAATGGAATTAACTCTCCGGAGTTGCAGAGCGGCGTGAAGAAGAAGAGAACAAGTGATTTGATTTAGGTTTTCTTTTTTTAATTTTTAAACTTTTTTACATGGGACAAACAATCTTACATGGGCTCATTTCCTTTTTTTTTAAGCCCATCTACTCTTGGGCTGGATTTGTGTAAGCCCCATATCTGTCATAAATTTTTCACCAATGAACCGGTTGATTCAGTCTAACCCAGCACCGGTTTTGACTGGGTTTGACTTAATTTACAGGTTCACATACAATTGGACCGGTGAACATGCCGGGTCCCGGGTCAACCGGTCCGGTTTTTAAAACATTGACACGGGTCATGACCGGTAAAAGACGACCCGGACCGACCCTACCCGGGTGACCAGTTTATGCGTGAAAAAAAATCTTATTTAAGAAACAAAATCTCTCATTAACATATACAATGCTACTGATATAATTGATTGCATCTCATATCAGACGTACCAATCTCACTTTTGAAACATGATTTTTTTAAATAAAACATGATGAACTTGGACAAGCAAGTGTGTTGACCGTCGCTCCTACCTGGTTGCTGGTCTCCTTTTTGTGTTGTGAGTCTCAATGGCGTATTATTATGTCCCCTAGGGGTAACACAATGGTCAAGACACAAATCTCCACGTGGGAGGTCGTGCGTTCAAATCTCATTGCGTCGAATGCGATGAGATTTTGGGTTATAAAAGATGAGAGCTACCCTCTATTGTGTAGCTCAACTAAATAAAATAAAAAAAAAACAAAGGAGATACAAAGAGCAAACAAAAATCCAAACTTATGTTTGAGTTTACTAAAAAGCCCCTCTATTCTTCTCTTCTTTTTCTTTTTCCTTAATTGGAATCCAGGATAATTATGTAACTTACCCCCATATATAAAATATATATTTAATCAATATAATTAGTGGTCCGGTTCGAGTTTTATCCGGGTATGAACCGGACCGGACCGAAGTCCGGACCGAACCGTTCGGGTGTGGTTGGGTCGGTCCTGGTCGGGTGAAAAATGGACAGCCCTAAACACCATCAGTCCGCGAACAGTCTTTCTTTCGCAGGTTTGGTGGCCACCTTCCGTGTGAATTGTATGATCAATGGCCAGTAAGAGATCGCCATGTCAGCACTGCATTTTTCATCTTAATTTCATATTATTATTTTTGGTGTAAGCTGCCGGTTTAATCCGATTCAGGTTTAGTCACATCTCTCAATGGATGGATTTTATATTATTTTTTTGCCGCATTTTAAACATCATTCAGTATTGACTATCATTACATAAGTACTATTATGAATTTTTTTACTCTAGTCTATTTATTACAACAAAAGTTTACTTTCTTTTTGGTTGTGTGAGAAACACATTACCTATACTTTTTTAAAATATTCATTTTACCATTTATTTAAACAATTTAATTTATTATTTTTTATTATTCATTCATTTACCAGTCGCTTTTAATTTTTTTTTCTTGCATGTAAACTAAAAATCAACAACATGGTAAAAATCATATAATATTGATTGATTTTTTCTAAAATATTGTTATATCGTTAACCATATACTTGAAACTCATCATTAACCCGCCATGAGAGCCCCTTTTCAAAACGAAACACACAGGTTGTAATACCCTTCTAAACATGAGAGCAACGTAGTCTAACATCATTGAGATCACACTATTACGACCAAACATTTCATAAAAATAAAAATAAAAAAATTTCTCAAAAGTTTGAAGGGTCCATAACCACTCTTGTAGACATTTTCATGTTCATTCACTTTATTTGACGAATAACCACCAAGCCACTTTGAGACTTGGAAGACATGCATCATCCTAACAAACTAGTCAGTGCGTTATAAGTGATTTTTGGGAGTTTTTCACATTGCAGGTTGTATATATGTGGACATGGTTGATGTAAACAACCGAAAAGTGTTCTTTTACCAACAACAGTCAAATGTTTACCTTTTGAACTATCCAACTTATCCCTACTTAATCTTATCAACAAGAAAATGATGACCAAAACTTTTATGCGTACAATGCAAACACACACTCAAGTATCTTTCACAATCATTGGCCTTAGATATACCATGTATATGTTCAATGCGCCTTAAAAGCCCCACTCCAACTGACGAAGAAACAAAGAATTTAGATTATGGGGAGCTACTATTAAGTCTTGACAACCCACAAAACTTTGAAATAAAAAAATGAATGACAACAACTTGACTGTATGTCGACCAGAAAAATACGAGGAGATCATCCTTGAAAATAAGTGGAAATATATGTCCAATTTTCAGCCATCGAGGCCGGAACCCAATATTCAATCCATACACTATGAGATATGATACGCCCTAAACGTTTTATACATATATAGGAAAAAATGGTAAGGAGTGGGTCATCTTGTCGATCTCCCTAATGAGACATGAGCGAGTTTGTAATTGTCTCATTCCAAATAATAAACATAGAAGACGACATGAGTTTATGGATTTAAGGGAGAACTAACAACTAACTCGGGTGACGCCCCCACTAGGGGGTGAAAAACACTGACATTTGTAGGCCTGATGTCCTGTCGCTTATAAAAAAAAAACATGAGTTTATACATTATAAGTCTATTCCAAAAGGCCAACAACCCCCCAAAAAAATCACATTGAATTCAGTCATAAGTTTTACCTAAACCAGTTTTAATAGTCATGAACCCTAATCCAGTTTTATTGACCACGGTTAAAGGAAAACAATTTGTCTTCCTTCAATAATATCACGTCACGAATCGAATCTCCAAATTTCTTGAATTTCAGATCCCTAAATAGACGAACATACGTGTTAAGTGAAAACCAGCGCGCGGGCGCTGAAATTCACCTCAGGCAGGAAGGTAAGTTCTTTACCAAAAAAAATTCATAGCACTACAAAAGAATGTAATAAATGTCCAACCCCGATCTTCTATCAACGAAAGAGATATTTATACTTACAACGGGTGATGGCATGGCACCAGACATTTATTGCGTGTATTGATGATCACAAAAATGACATGACCAGAAGAGACCTGCATGTGAAGTCCACCGCAAGTTCGATAGTCATCCCCAGACCCCAATGTCACTGGAGTGCCCAGATGTGTGATTACCTCGAGGGCGTGTCATGATATAAAATAATGTAGTTTTCATGTTTCCATGGGTGGTGTGACGCGAACTTGAGCGTGTGTTGGCGTGTTGGAAATGAGTCTCAAAAGGGAGCCCTCAGAAGAGTAAATCCAAAAATGTGTGCAGTAGATATCCGCAACCACAAGTTGAGTGTGTGCATCCACGCGAGAGAGCACTCTGGAGCGGATACGCTAGATCATTCCAGAGAGCATGCGCTAGAGCATTCCAGAGAGCATGCGCTAGAGCATTTCAGAGAGCATGTGAAAGAGCATCCGGAGAGCATGCAAGAGAACATTCTAGAAGGCATGCAGAAGAGCATTCCGGAGGGAATACGAGTGTTAGTTATATTTAATCTATAGTGTATAACATATTGGTTGACTAATTTTTTTGTTGAGAATTATACTAGGAGATACGTTAATGGTACATGACTAGGTGAGATGTTGGCTAAAAATATATGGAGAGAAATGCGGGATATGAGGGTGTATTTAAAAGTTATTTATTTTAAAAAAAACTCTCTCTCTCTCTCTCTCTCTCAACTTCCTCTCCAGTAACTCTCTCTTAGAGTTTCAACCTTCAAGCTCCCTCAACTCTTTGGGCCACCATTCTTCGTCAAATCTCAAAATTTCTTTAGGGGAACGGTGGCCCGTATCTCGCTTTCTTTGTTCATCAGTTTAATTTCTAGTTGTTGTTTTTCTAGTTCAGTTCGTGGGTAGTTAAGGTTGGTTGACGCACGATATGTTCCTCTCTTGACAGATTCCTAATTTAAAGTTTGTTTGGTTCTATCATCCCATCGGAATCAAGCA
>JAYMTF010003576.1:0-14880 GCA_036897485.1 Pelargonium nanum | reverse complement strand
AATGCATAACTGCTTATCCATTGGATTTCTTATCTATTGTAATCCATCATTGCTATCCAATGTATAGTTATCCAATCCAGACGATCAAACGCAACCTTAAGGATTTTAGTATTAAGTATTTTAAAGCACATACCTGATTAAAATCCCCAGTATGATACAACACAACAGCCAAAAGACTATATGCTCCGGCTGTCATTCGGTGATAAGGACCGCAAACCGATACAAGTTTGGAAAGCGCCTTAAAAATTCAATATGAAGGTTTGTTTAGTTAATTATTGATTTGTAAAAACAATCTACTAATGTCAGATGACAAAAGCATACCTTAGTTCCAAAGTTAACAGCATCTTCCAATTTTCCTTTATCCAAGGAAGTCTTTGAAGATTCCAACAGCGTACGCCCATCCGCAGATGAGCATGCAACATGCTATAAGAAAGGACCAAATGTGCTTATGTAACTGAGACAGACCCTTCTAAAAAGTGTGATCATCAAATTCAAAGAGAAACATGTTTTCTACCTTGTATACTGGAACCATGCTTATAATATCTGACTTCCTAAAAGGAGATGCAGTGTCCATATCGTAATCTCTAGGAACAAGCTCAAGTCCAACCTGACAAAAGATAACTTCATTCAAAGAAAAAATAATAGGAAACTGCCAAAGTAACAAAAAATTTCAATCATCATACCTTGTGACACAACCCACGGAGAATAGCAAACTTTCTAAAATCCTGACAGCTCTCTACTTTCCACTGTGACCCAAATCTCTTCAAAAGGAAAGCTTCCACCCACTTCCATTTTAATTTATCGTCATCAATAACATCTGTATCATCATTTTCAACTGATGGAGTTCCCAACAATATATTTAAACATGATGCTATTGATGCAGCCAAGTCAGAAACATCATCAACTGCTGCCACAACAGCCTGCAAGATGTGTTTGTATGCTCGAACAACCATCTCATGTATACAGAGTGATTGAACATGGGGGAGTTTATCTGCGAGTTCAACCTAGCACGAGAGGGAAAAACAAAGGAGGAAAATTCAGAAATCCTACCCCAGAAAGTTATATTGTTCTCCTTGCACGTAGAAATCAAGGAAACTAACTCACAGCTAGCTTAGTTTCATAATAATTAGTCTTCTTTTTTATGAGGGATCGCAATAAAGTTGTTTAGGAAATCAAAAGGCCAACAACCTTGAGACATTTGTGAAACCTAAATCCTGATAACTAGACAAAATGATACAGTTGGTAAGATCTTGGCAATAATTTAGAGGGCCTACCAGGAGAATAGTTAGTTAAGCATAATGATGCCCATGAGTCTATAAAGATCTTTTGATATGATATGCAACTGTTGAAGTTGCTCCCTTTGTCCAAAATGAGTGTTCACTTTCTTTTTTAGCTAGTTACACATGAATTTTCAATAATATCCTTAAAATAAGTATGTTAAAATTCCTTGAGTTTCTTACAACAATGTCATGCGGTGGCACATGAGAAAAAGTTAATCAAAACTCGAATTATCATTAGCTTTTACAGAAAAAGAGAGTGGACACTCATTTTGGGACGAAGTATGTTCCTTGAAAGAAACTGATCATGTGGTGGCACATAAGAAAAAGTTAAGCAAAACTCAAATTATCATTAGCTTTAACAGAAAAAGAGAGTGGACACTCATTTTGGGACGAAGTATGTTCCTTGAAAGAAACTGGTCATGTTTCATGGGTGAAATATATTTAAGATAGGGATCTCTGTTCCAAAACTGAGTTTGTACAACTCACTTCACTATCAACTCTTATGTCTTTCCACTCTTTTGAAAAATCTTTTCACTCTTCAATCATCACATGGACAGTGGACTCCAATTTTCTTCTGATAATCAGAATTTAGTGGAATTATTATACAATATTGATGCCAGCAGAGCAACAGTTATAATAGGTTCTAATGCGTGTTCGTTAAATTGAAATCAAAATACAAATTTGCTATGTTTCACTATTAAGTTATTAAGGGCTCTTTTCTCAATCAATAATACTGCTCTTTAGCTGGTAAAGTTACATAACAGTCTTCTCTTATTCTTTTTCTCTTACTATATTTCACATAATCACAAAATCTCCATTCTGGAAATTACAAATGAAAAGAAATCCAACACATTCATTTAATCACAGTAGCGTGTGACAAAAGAAATACTCCAAAAGTGTTTCTTATTCATTCTTGTTTATTTTGTTTGATCCTTTCCCACTATGATTTTTTCAGATTACCGAAACTTAAGAAATTAGTGTAATTTTAGGGTTACTTTATTGTATACACTTCCTGAGTGTAAGGGTTGTGTCTGTTAATTTAAGAGAGGATGGAACTAGTATCATAAAGAAGTTTCTGTAGAAGCAAAAGGAAATTTAAGAGAAGATATAGTTTCAAGGGGACACCCCACTGGTCCAAGCGTCAAACTTCTCTAGCAAAGGTCATAGGTTTGAATCTTATTGGGTAGGGTGGGGAGGGTTATGGGAACAAGGGAGAGCTACCCCTGTTGTGTAGCTTGGCCCATTGGGACAATTTAAAAGAGATAGTGTGAGAGTATAAATATGAAAAGTAATGAATAATACCACGCGTCCTAAGGAAAACATTTGCAAACCCCTCGTATGCATAAAATCAGTCAGTGTCCTTCCATCAACTGGGGAAAGTTCAAGGGAGCCAAAATCCGCCACCTATGATGTTTTAAGTCACACCAATTGAACAATTAGGTCCAGAACAGCTCATAAAATAAAATAAAAATAAAAGGTAGATCGTCAGAGAACTGACCAGTTTCGGAAGTGCAGTATCAGCGTAATATTTATGTGCCATTTCAATCAGCTCATCTGGTGACTGTCAATACAAAAGAGAAGAAAGTATATGTATCAAGAAGGCCACAGATGATGAAGCATAAGGAAATAAATACTAAGTATTTCCAGATAGACAACCTAACATTCAGAAACCCTGTACATCAACCTTTCAAAGACCATTGCATTACAAATAGATATTTTTGTGTACAAAGGTGTCCTTGGAGAGATGAGTTACACGACAGTTTAGAAGTCACTGTAGAACGAGTTTAAGTAGATATTGGCTCTTCTAAGAAAGTAAAAAAGAAGTGAACCTTAAGGTGAAGACCAGTTTCTGATTCTTTCAGGCGCAAGTATGCAGCTTCAGGAAGTAATTTTTTCCATGTCATTTCCATTTCCACAACTTGTTTCTCTGACTCCTGATTATTGCTATCGCTGTGCTTGTTGACATCAAGGTTGTTACTGCTAGGAACTTCCTTACCCTGTTCAGTTTTGGTGCTCCTGGAATCTATTTTCTTCTTTATTTCCTTCAGCAATCCTCCTTGCTTTCCGAGACCTTTCACAGCTGGTTCAAGCTTGGCTTCTTCAGTTATTTTGGACTCAGTTTTACCAGAAGCCTGATTTTGTAAATGTTGCACCCAACATGCTCCCAACTCCCATCTGATTGATCTGGTGCTTTTCTTAGGTTCTTCCTGCAACTTCAGCAAACTTTCCCCTAGTATTTTTCTAACCAAAGACCTCGCAGAGCGTAAATTTTCAGATTCTGCACTCTGTAATCGTGGAATTGTAGTGGATGACTTGTGCAGTAACATTCTCAAGCTGAAGACAATTTGTATTGAAAAGAAAATATAGGAATTCATTTTTCAATCATGAAAGACTTAAACACCACTGCAGTAGCTAATTTCTTAGAAGAGTAAATATATTTTTTGTAGTTAAATAATGCTTTGTAAACAAAGAGGCATGTAACAAAATAAATGCACTTACCTATTGACGTTCAAAGCATTTGCACCTCCTTCAGGCTGGTCCTCAATTTCAATATCCTGGGGAATGGAATCTCCCTCCCAGTTCACCTCGGCTTTAACTTTCACAATTGCAGTATAGCCACAATGTCTAACAACCACAACACCTAAAGTAGAAGTGTCCTGTAACAAAACACGACCTCAACAATTAAGACAACTTACTCTAGCAACTTATTATCAACACCGAGAATAGTTTACTCACATGAACAGTTGCACTCTCATCTGCAGTTATGCCTTTCAGCAAATTCCTCCTTGCAAGCTCAGCTTGGGACAGTCCAAGGACCTGACTACCATCATTTTTACTATCCAACTTCACACTTGCATCAGACAAGTCTCTTGTCACCTTAATAATTAAATCTCCTTTTCTTTCTTCATGCAAAACTGATGCGGCGGGATCATTTGATGGACAATGGTTACTTTCAATGAGATGTTTGATTGCTGCAACAGCTTTAAGAACTGAAACATCAACGAATAAGCTATGAAGCAGAAAGGCTTTCCGGTCTCGAATTTGCCTCTCTTCTGCTGTTTTGCAAGGCATTGCTGCCAAAACTGCGAACTCCTTTGCCCACTGCCTATGATCGTGTTTACCATCTCTTCCTTGCCCACCTCCGCTCCCTCCCCAGTTTTCATCTTCCACAGGAAGTAGAGGGAAAACAGAGGGGTTATCAGCAACAACTGGAGGCACAACCCATGTGTTTGCGCGAAAACCGTAAGGAAGATTGCCAAACTGAAAAGAGTAAAAGTATCTGTACACTTATCTTGATAACAGAATATCTAACAGAGAAGATGAGTAGGGAATTGTATTTACCTTATTGTGCTCAGTGAAAGCTTTCATAAGAGCAGTATATGCCTGTAAGCAAAATTGTACATTGCATTTAGGAAATGGCATCACAATGCACAGAAGGGACAAATAAAACAGGAAAACATCAATAGAGAAGAATAACTTGGCGACAAAATAAATGCGTATGAATCAGTTTCAACTTACAGCATCAAATGGCCTGCTTATTTGCTGCAGCAGACCAACCAAAGAGTGACTCGTGAGGGGACGTTTTCCGGCAGGGTAAAAACCTCTCCGGGAAGCAACAATTGTCATTGGCTTTCCACTGCAAACCCGGACCTACATATATCCCAACCATTTCAAATATTAGCTCACCACGACCAGTCAGTTCACATGGTTCATAGAAGGACAACAGAATGAAGGGAAAAAAGGAATGAGGGGAAACCCTCACATCAATTTGAAAAAAATCATCATCGGTTTTATCCTCAAGGAAAGGACGCGTGGATCTTCTTATGTCTGCAAGAAAATGCAAAACATAATTAGCAAATAAAAGCCAGATTCAGTTGAACAATAAAGTGTTCTGTAGAGTTGAGTGAAAAGCAACTAGAGCTAACTCTTAAACTCTTTTGTAAACATGAATTTTGGAGGCACTTTTAGTTTTTTCGCAACTCTTAAACACTTTTGTTCCTAAATCAATATTGTATCTTAATTCGGAATTTTCATGGTGAATGCTTACATCACTGTTAATTTTCTTTTCTTTTTAACAAGGCAAAAGTTAAAAATTGAAAATCACATCTTTATACCCATCGAGGGCTTATTATTATTTTCTCATCAGACATAATGTTGTAGACAACAATTAAGAACCAGAAAAACCCCAATTCTATACAGAAAAGCTCAATTTAACAGTAAGTTCAATCCCATGAAGCCAAGTGTGCATGAAAAAGTACTAATTTCTGTACCCCAATACTAGTTCCCCAAGCAAGATTTAATTTTGAAGTCCAACCAATTTCCAGAGAGAAATTGAAGAGCAAAAAAGGTGAGAGAACCCACAATGGATTGGAAGCGTTAGGTGCGAGAAGGAGAAGAAGTCGTAGAACTGCCCCAGCCTCGGCGGCGGGTACATCGACACGGCCACGTCTCCTTTCTCCACGGCCTCCTTGACCGAATCTCCGGCGGAGACCATCCCAGACTTGATTCCATTGTCCACTTTCTGGGCCGCACTGAGCTTCTTGTCAGGTCCTTTACCCTTAGAAGTACCATTGCCGGGCTCTTCTGCTCCGGGACTCTGAGGCTGAGCCGCTTCGCTCTCGCCGGAACCGGGCTCCTTGGCGGCGGTCCGACCGGGCGTCCTGGGCGAGGAGGAGGAACCGAAGGAGGTGGTGCAAGCAACAATGTCGAGGAGTCGCCGGATGTGCGTGACTGCCAGTTCCTCTGAATAATCCTCTGCATTTGCAAGGAAACAGGAGGTTGGTGAGCGAGGGCTAGAACCGTCTTATTAGAAAAAAAGTGGGGGCGTACCTTGGATGAGTGACAGGTGGCAAGGTTTAAGGGAGGCGATGTCGAGCGAGTCTTTGAGCCTGGGTCCACGCACCTGTTGTCAATGAAAACCGTTAAAGTCGTTGGTTTAGATGGGCTTTTCATGGCCCAATAAGACACCCATTCCTCCCATTACCCGACCCGAACCGACCCGACAGTATAGTATCATATGAAAAGAGACGTCACGTGACATGAAACAATCAGTCAACTCTGACTTTTATTCTTTTTTTTTCTTTTTCCAATTAATTAGCAATGCATTTATTGTATAGGAGTATTTTTAATTGAAGTGTGTGTGAGTGAGGTCAACAATTAATTACTAGTGTTGGTGTAAGGGAGAGAGGGTAGGCAAGGGGTGGACAGCCAAATAGACGATGGTATGGTATAATTATAATATAATAAAAACATAAGCCGGATACGGACGTTAAGTTGTGGGAAAAACTCTCGAGTTCGATTTTCACTAAACACACTGTGTCTAACTCCCGAACCAAATTAAACCGATAATCAACACCAAACACACCTAAAAAAAGAAGCGTGAAACCTTAACTGTGACTATACCCCGAACCGGATTAAAAAAAAAGGTCTCAACACTTCAAAAATGTGCAACACTCTGCAATGTGGACCACCACATTAGTCATTACAATTTAATTTACACAACACCAGCTACTCCTACTACTACTACTACTACTACATCTCCCCATTATTGTAGATCTCACTTCACTCTACTGTTACAGTTACACCACAATTAAATCCTTGAAAATGAAAACAAACTCATAGATGAAATTAAATGTACCTCATGGGATAGAGAAAAGTTGGTGAAGTGACAAGTTTGGACATGGACTCCTAAAAGCTTCCTAACATCCAAGATTCTGTCTGTGGATATGCCCTGCAATGAAATTGGAACACATATTCATAACCACATACTTCAAATTTTCCTTATCCTACCTATTGCCAAATAAAAGTTTGTATGTACCTTGAGTGTCACTTGTGTTTCTTCTGCTGTCTCAACACTAACCTCAATTACACTAGGCAATACTGCAAATTACACAACCACAATTATTCATTCAATTCACTTTGGTTGAGTAATTGAAGTTAATTGTAACTAATTATGAAAGAGTGACACCTTTCTCTTCCTTCTTCTTCTTCTCTCCTTTCCCTTTGTGTGCTTTTGCCTTCCCTGCTTTAGGAGCCATTATGCATCAAAACACTCACTAATCCTTTCCTTTTCCTTATAATTCTCGATGTTATCGATAGCTTCGCGCTTCAATTCGATTCTCTCCGCAACCCGTCCAATACAGCTCAAAGAAAACAAAAAACCAGAAGAGAGCAATGCAAATGGGGAGAGACAGAGACTATCCAACACACCAGGCCATGGTTGTGGTGGGTGTTTTGTTTAAAGCACACAAGGTGTTTGTAGAAATGGGGCAAAGAAGTAGAGATAAAAATTATAAGAAGAGGAGAGGAGTGTGGCAAGAAAGAGGATATAGGAGGTTATAGGGAGAAGAGATGGATAGGATAAGGTGAGAGGCAAGGGCTAGCTTTGTACACAAGCAAATAGAAATAGAGAATGTGAGGCTGCCAATTTTGGGCCTCTCATTTTCTCTTTGTTTCTTTGTGCTACTCATCCATGGGGTTTCAAACCTTTAATTTGTCAAGATATCACAACCCTGTGAATAAATGCCACATCAACATGGGTTTCTTCTTTGTGCAATTTTTTTGGGCTCACCCTCCTATTCTATTGCTACTTTCTACTGAACTCTACATAGTTAGATACTTAGATATGCATGTTGTGTTATCACAATGTATCCACCACCAAACCAATTGGTTTCATTATTTCTTTCCTTAGTATCTCACTAGGATCTATCTAATGAATTAATGAAAACAGTTTTAGATTTAGTATTAGTCAAACTATATTTTGTTTTTGAGTTAGGTTAACTTTAATCAATGATTATTTGGTAGACTCTTACAAACAATCAAATGAGATTTGTTGAAACATATGTTCCAACAATATTTGATGATGTGTCATTTTAATTTCATTTTTAGTTTATGATTTTTTATTATTTAACTCTTATTGGTATCTAACATAATACATTAAAATTTTGAATTACTTCAAGTGCAATCGTTGTCAACTGTTCAGGTTCTTCAGGCTGAGGGAGAGGATTTCAGTGTCTTCAACTTGATTATTCATGTTGATGGAGATGGTTTTAGTGTCTTCGGTTTGATTATTCATGATGTTTTTGCCACTCTGACTCAATTTGGTAGTGTCACTTTTTTGTTTACGGGTCGGTTTGCGAACCGAATGGCCCACAAGTTAGTTAAGTATTTGATATCTTTGTCAGGTTTGTCTAGGTGGATTGGTTTCTAAGCCCCTAGTTTTATTTTATCTTTGTTATCGTTCGATTTGAATTAATAAATTATTAGGTTTGCGGAATTTTTCTTTTAAAATTTTGAATTTTAGTTTATAAACTCATTATGAAATAGTATGAGTGATTTCATTCTATAACAGTTGGATGTTATACTAACAAATTTTGTGATCAAATTATGTCCACATTTGAATTAAGAACTATGAAAACAAAAATAGTGATAATTGAGTAATTGACCTTTCCTAGATAGAAATAGGTTCTCTTTTCATTCCGTCTATTATCTTCTTTTCTTATATTTTATTCATTGAGATTAATAGATCCTCTTTCTTCCGTATGATATCCTTATTTTCATGTAAGATATACCAGAATGGTGATGCACATCAATGGTTGGGTGTCTTCTTGAAACATTTGCGCATTGTGTTAAGTAGCATTTGAATTTTAAAAACATATAAAAATGAGATTCTTATTATTTATTTTTAAAAGAAACCGGAACTATATTAATTATGAAGATATATCCAAAAGTAAAACTAACAAATTAGAAACATTAATTAATAGGAGGCTGAAGCCCCATCCAATCTATAGTGCTTGACAACGAGCCGGATGATCAAACAAGCTCGTGGGCCACCCGATTCGCCTGCCTACGAACATTTCAAACTTATTCATGAAAGAAAAAAAAAACTTAATCCAAACACAAAATTTGATAATATATTAGTGGCGTTTGAACAATTTTTTTTTATATAAACAGTTTATAGTTTATTAGAAGTTGAAAAAAAATTGTAAATTGAAATTGAAAAAGAGGGTGTAGTGCGTATAGTGTTAGTATGCATAGAGGGGAAGAAAGTAGGGGAGCAAAATGGCAAAAATACTCGCTCGCCTCGCCTCGCCTCGCCTCGGCACGGTTCGATCTCGGGCTCGGGCTCAGGTTTGGGCGTTTTGGCGAATGTCTCAGTCGAGACTTCTATTTTTTTTTACCCAGAATCATTGGACTTCTGCATATAATTGATCTATGGTTTTTCATCTTCTGTAACAGCCCATTAAACATGCAATTAAGTTGGACCATTTTTCTATTAATTCTCTGACTTTATGGCCCAACTTTAATTCATGAATTAATGGTCTTGTAACATCTTTTGTTCTTGGCCTCTATAAAAGGCAGCCTTCCCCTTTGCTCTCTCCACCGAAATCACCTGAACCATACCTGCAAAATTGTGTTCTTATACTACTGTGAGAGAACTACATCTTTGGAGGTCCGAGCTTTGCTGGAGGTACGCAGTGGATAGAGGTCGCTGGAAGCTTGACACTTCGTGCGCGGTGCTTGGCTTCGTTTTGCAAATTATCCTGACGAGAGGATTGTTGGATCCCTGTTGCACGCTAGTAGGGAGACACTATCTTCTTAAGCCCAGCTCTAGTTCGTAGAGCGATCTGTGAGTTCGTTCCTTTTATTTTTGTTCTTTGCTCTTTTTTTGTAATTCTGTTTTGTTTCTTTTGTTGTTCCTATTTTGTTCGCTTTTGCATGCTTCTTCTTTTTTTCGTTCGTTACTCTTTGTGTGATTTAACTTATTTTATTCCGTGCTCTTTTCCTACATTTGTTTTGTTGCAAAGTAATCTTTTCAAATTTTTTTCAAAATCTCGTTTCCCAAAATCTTTGTTTTCCAAATTTTTTATTTTTTTCTTTAACCTTGTTTTTCATTACCGTGCTTTTCAAAATCTTGTTCGCCTCCTTTTGTCTCGTTTCTCTGTTTATTGTTTCTTTATTTTGTTTATTCGTTCTTCGTTATCTATTCTGTTATATTTGATACGTTTGTAAATTTAATTTCGTATAATTGAAATTTACGTAAAACGTAAACATGGTTTAAAATTAAATCTTGTTATGTGTGCCCTTAATTTGGACATTGTGTGTTTGCCCCCTTATAGCTAAAAGACAACACCCATAAGCAATACAAATTTTGTTAAGGTTAATTTATCAATCTCTTCTTTAACTTATTTTTCTTACAAAATCACAATTTTACGTTCACCATCAACTACACCTAATCATCTCAACTTTCTCACATAAAAACCAAATAGTTATCTCATAAATAAAGACAAATGGTTCCCAAACAATAGTTTGCAATTAATTTCAGAATAATTATACATCATCATCCAAAACCCAATTAGTTCAAGAATCTTGTTTCTTGGAAATGGACAGTATGAGAAACATACAGAAAGGCACAACTACAAAAGCACCAAGCTTGAGCAACTCCTCAATCTCCTTGGAGATCACTCCGATCCTAGACCAGTCTCCACTATACCTACAATTTACAATTTTCAAACAACCACATCATATATATAAATATATGCAAAACATAATTCTAAAAGAAGAATAGTAATTCATATAATATATACCCAGCATCAATAAATCCCAAGCCGAAAACAGCAACGGCAGCTTCTGTGAGGAGTGAACTTGAAAGTTTCAATGGAAAAATGGATCTTTTCTGGGTTGTTGATGCGCCTGATCCATAATCATCATCATTATTATCTCTCTTCTTGTTCTTGCTGGGCAATATGGTACCAATTTTTCTGTTAGCGAAAAGGCTGGTGTTTGTGGATGTGGAGAAGAAGGTGGTGTTGAAGATAAAGCTTTTTTGTGTGAATAGTATCATTTCCTATCCCTTTGTGGGTTGTGGCTCTGACTCAGTTGCTCACACCGCATCCGGTTCTGACCTATAGTTTATCTCGTGTGTCGTGAGGGTCATTTTGTAACTGAACAGGATACAAAGGGTATATGAGTATTTCCAACGATACTTAATTTTTCCATCAAATCTTGATAATGTGACAATTTAAAAATGACATGGCAGATTAGTAAAAAAAGACGAATCACCTTTACTCGTTAAAATAGAAACTTTATATGTAATACCTAGTTAAAACTTAAAAATCATAACTCGCATAATTATAGTTATTTTTCTCTACTTCACAATTACTTCACAATATAGTGAATTTGTTTTTAAAATTCTTTTTCTTTTCCTTTTTCTCTAACACGATTCTTCAAATGAGTTTTACATTTCTCTTCAATTTTGAAATCATGTTCAAGATTTAAACAAAAAACGCACACAAAAATCTGATCAGTCCGCACCGATGTACCCATTCACATTGGCTGCAGCTAAAATGCAATTTCGTTGCGGTAGGGTAACTTGATGTAGCCAAAGGACAGTTTTGCTGTAGCCGATGTCAATACCTGCAACGCGTGACATTACTTGTTATTGAAATTGAACTCTAGGGAATTTTTTTTGGTGCGGCTACAACCGCTAACACTCGCTCCAATCAAAATGAACATCCGCTGCAGCCACTGGAACTTTTTCAAAAGCTGAAAACTTAAAGTGTTGTTAGAGTTTGCATAGTGGCATCGATGTAGATTCACGATGTTTATTTTTGTTGCTGTGCTCGCGGGGCAGCAGAAAGTGGTTGCAGGGAAGGAGAAGGTGATGGTTCAGTCAAAGCCCTAATATCAACTTCCGAGATTGATTCTTTTCATGTTTTTCTTAATTTAAATTGTATTTTAATAGTTATTCATAGTTTGTTTTTACTCCATTAATGAAGATTGTAATATGTTTTCAATTGTTAGAAGTTTAATTTTGTCATCACGTAATGGAGATATGTTAAAAAAAAATGGAGGTTGTTTAGAGTGGAATTTGATGCACTTCAAGTCATAGAAGCCGTGAAGAACAAATGAGATAATAACTGTGTCATAAGTTTGATTGTGTGTAATATATTAAATCTTGTTGTTAGCTAGTATAGATTGTGTTTTGTTAGTAGGTCTGCGAATTAAGTGACTTATACTTCAGCCGGTCGTCACATTCTGTGTCAGGCTTAGAAGGGTGAGTAGACTTACAGGCTCCTGAAAAGATTTCAAATTTATAATGTTTGGTTATAATTAATAATATGAATTACTTTTTAAAAATATATATATATATATGTTCCAATCCAACTCATCGTCTTATTGATTAAAATTATTAGGTACAAAAAGGTAAAAGACTCAATATGGTACCTGAACTTTCGTGTTCCGACCTAATTTGATTCTTGACTTTTTTTTAACCCATAATAGTCTCTAACCTTTCATGTTTCAACCTAATTTGGTCTCTGAACTTTTCTAAACTAAGATAGTCGCTTAACTTTCAAATATTACTATCAGATTCAAGAAAATGTGCTAAAATTTTGCTACTGTACTTGTGAAAGAAATAAAGTACAGCAGAATTAGAAATAAATTTTGTGGTGCTTAAATATATACTATATAGATTCATTAAGAATGCATAGTTGTACATACGCATGCATGGAATTAGTTTCCACCTTAGGTATACATATTGTGGAACACCGGAGCTGCACTGCTCTTTGGCATCTTCACAAGTTCATCAATATCTGCGAGAGTTTCAACCTCAAATTTTAGAATTCAGAAAACAAACAAAAACAAGATGATAGATAGAGGAGATAACAACAAAGGTCCTTTCCTTGGATTGGTTACCTCTCAATCATTTTGGCTGGAATAGATGCTACTCTACTTGTTTTATGACAGTTACCCAATCTTTATATTTGGCACATGTGCTATCTTAGACCAGTCCTCCCCTCTTTCTTTTTCACACCGCTTTTCTAGATGAGGGCATCCGTAGATTGTCGAGCTCTCTAGATTGGAGAGCCTCTGAATGCTAGACGGAAGGGATGCCAATATGGGACATTAAGACATACGGAGAGATCGAAGAGATGTAATGTTTCCTAGCCGGTCAGGCAATGATGCTAAACGGGGATGATTACCTACGATCAATGACTCAAGGGCAGGAGCACGCTGCAAAGCCTCTGGCAAAACTACCAACTTAGATGTAATGTTGCCATACAAATGCACAGATTTGAGGGAGTGAAGGTACTTGATACTATCCGGAAGCGTTACTAGATTTGGACAATCTTGAAAGGATAAACTCTTGAGTACTGTTAGGTGTTGCAATCCTTCCGACAGAGCTGTGAGCTCTTCGCAGAATAGAAAATGCAAACTTTGAAGACAAATCATTCCCTGCAACCCTTCCTCTAAAAAGGACTCAAGCTCAGGACAATCCCAAAATTCCATTGACTTGACACTACTGAGGCTAACTGGGTCCTTGCTCCATGTTTGTAGCTTGGTGAAATTATGTACACTCAAAGACTCTAAAACAGTCAGCTTCTGCAGCATTATACCTGGGAAGGAATCCACATCATCGTTCCCATCAATCAACAGGCGAGTAACACCGCTTAGATTTGAAACTGAGTTTAACAGCATTTTGTTGGGCTCCCATAAACACAAATGTTTGACTAATGGAAGGCTAGGCAAGATCAACTTGGGGCAGCTGTTAATGCTCAATTTTACGACACAAGGGAAAGTATCTCTCTCTACCAATCTCGAAAACCCTTTCAAACTCTGTAACCTATGAATACAGAGTGATTCCAAACAACGGAACCTTCGAGCTTCCAGGTTTCCATGGAAGAAATCATCATGAATGTACTCCAAATAGTCTGCTCCCTCTATATAAAGTTCTTTTAGTGAAGGTAACTTCCAGAATGGAGGAAGTTGTAAATAGTTTTTGCAACTTTTCAGTATGAGAATAACTATGTTTTTGAGAATACAGGGATTCTTCATCCAGTGCGGGAAATTGACACCTCTGTACCTACTTATGATCAACTCTTGGAGATTCGGGTGAGGCTCAAGGCCTTCAAGTACTTGTTCAACATTTTCTTGTAATTCAGAGCCAACACCATTTAAACATGACAAGGTCAAGACTCGCAGGTTATGTTTGTTTAACAGATTAGCTTCCTTTGCTTTCCTAACATTTTGCACTCTCTCAAGATGCTTGATTTCTAGCACTCCTCTGAGATTCAAGGCTTCCAGTTCAGATAGTCAACAACCTCTCCTTCCATCAATGATGAATAAACTTAAAGTCTGTAGGCAACTTATCCTGCCAATATGGGGAGGAATCCGATGCAATTTGGAATATCGACTTAGGTATAGATGTCGAAGACTTCTGAGACAACTCATGTTCTTTGGCAATTCCTTAAGATTCCAACAACCATCTAGTTTCAAAGTTTGCAAATTCCACAAACTGCATATTGAATCTGGAAGTGATCTGATTTTTGTATTTGATGACGAGTCCAAATACCTTAGATGCTTTAAATTGCCAATTGAAGATGGCAACTTTGTTAGCCTTTCTCCTCCCATCAAAACAAGTGCCCGAGAAGAATGTAATCTTGACAACCCTGAAACTGCAAAACAAATCGGCACTTGCAGAATTGATCTAACCGAGTGAAAATTGTTGAAAACTTCACACTCAACCTCAACATTCCAAGGATAATTTGAGACATTAACATGACGCGTTCTGCTTGAAAACATACATGGCCTTTTGTAG